>PVHY01014811.1:0-37510 GCA_004024945.1 Uropsilus gracilis | reverse complement strand
GAAAAAGGAACTCTCTTACACTGCTGGTGGGAGTGCAAACTGGTCCAGCCACTATGGAAGACTGTGTGGAGGACCCTCAGACGAGATCGGGCGCGTTCAGGGTGGTATGGCCATAGACTGTGTGGAGGACCTTCAAACAATTGAAAATGGACTTATCATTCGACCCAGCAATCCCACTACTAGGAATCTACCCAGAGGACATGAAGATATTAATTCAAAAGGACACATGTACGCGCATGTTCATTGCAGCCCTGTTTACAGTTGCAAAGAATTGGAAACAAACCAAATTCCCCCAAACAGATGATTGGCTAAAAAAAATGTACATATACACAATGGAATACTACGCATCCATCAAGGAGGACAAACACATGTCATTTGCAGCAACCTGGATGGAACTAGAAAGACTTATATTAGCAGAAATAAGTCAAAAAGAAAAAGAGAAGTACAGAATGGTCTCACTTATATGATGGATATAGGGAAAAACAAACAAATAAGAAAAAATGAAAACAACCAATGGGACTGAACCATGGAGCGAGAGAGGAGGAGGGGGAAGAAGGTGGGGGAGATGTGAGCACAAAAGATCAGGATAGTTAACAAATGTTAGTGAAGTGGGAAAGCCCTGAGGTTTAAAAAAACAAAACAAAACACCACCACCAATAATAAAACACTGAAATTTTCATTGCACCAGAAACAAAATTGCCATATAATGATAAAGAAACATGTCAAGCATGCTGTTATTCCTTACTGTACTTGTCCTGACCATGGTTTGCCTTGAGTTGCTGTCTTTATCTCCACCTGAGAAATAACCAGCTCTCACTATGTATCTCTGGGGCACCAAAGGAGGTTGATTATTTTCTAGGCCACCCAAAAATTTTTTAATATACTTTTTAAAACTGAAAAAAAATAATAAATAAATCTCAAGATCAAAAACAAACCAAAAAAAAAGTGAGAGATACAATATCTATATCTTAGTGTGGATTTGGGTCCTAAACAGTGTTTAATTCTTGGTAATAGTTAAGCCCTGCTAAGTATTGAGTCTTGTTTTCATGTGATGAATATAGATTACATGTTTACTGCTTTTACAAATTAACAAAAATTTATTTACTTGAATTTAGACTTATAGTCTAAAGAGCATTATTAGCAATAAAAGATAAATATGACCTGTGCATACCAGGTTCTTTAACATGACATTTACAGTTAGGTGAACTGGACTGCCTCAGCACTGGACACTTAATGAACAAATGTTATAAAATACAGTAGTGTTCCCTCTCCCCTTCCCCACAGTTTCACTTTCCATGGTTTCTGTTACCATGATTTCTATTAAAAATTTTTATTTACAATATTTTGCAATGACATTCACATAATCTTTATCACAAATATTGCTAAAACAGCTCTTTTTTGTTATTGTTGTTAATAGTACTGTGGGCAAATTGTAAATCATACTTATGCATAGAAAAATATATATATGATTTGGTACTTACTATCTTAGGTTTCAGGGACCTTGGAACACACACCCAGTGATATACCCTATCATATAGAGCATAAATCTAAGCCCATCTTAAGTAGAAAGCAGGAAGAATGAATCACTAAGTTCAACTGGAAAATTTCCCCAGGAAATTGCCCATCTTTGTTACTTGACCTGGCACTTGAGCAAGTTAAGGGAAGGGGATCTTGGACTTTCAAATCTCATAAACATACAATTTCATATTAGATTTTGAGGACCTAAAAGAGAATGTCAACCATGTGTTTGCTTTTATGTCTTTGATAAATAAAATACACAAATTAGTGCTTCTTACCATCACTTTATAACAGAAATATATTTTTTATAATTTCTTATATATTTCAATATAACTTTCCACTCCAAACAATCAGGAAGATATAATCCAAGAATAAGTGCTTAAATTACTGTAACTATTAGACAAGTAGATTTTTGGTTTTCTTTATTCAAGAGTTAGTACTCATTTTCCTCATTATATTCAGTATTAGGAAAATAGTTGTGGAATTAGCATTTGAGAATCAAGAGTCCAAAGAAAAGATCCCCAAACATTGATCCTGAGTTAAGAAGTAACTATGAAGTTTGAAATATAATGAATCCTACTCCTAAATCCATCTCTGGGCTGCCCAGGAATGTTGATGTAGAGTGGGAGAAACTTTTCACAGTATATATAAACATACACAGGATTTAGGCAGTTCTTGGTAACAGTAATGCCCAATCCAGTCCAAGGGCAACAAAAGCACCGCACTAAAGTCTTTGGGAAATCAAGTGGTGCTGTGCTTGGGGTTTAGAGAGCTGTTTATTTGGCAGATGTGCTAAGAAGAAAATGTCTCACCTTAGTGGATAAAGTGTACTAATGGTATAAAGAGTAGTATGCCAAGAGGTGGAGTTTGTATGTAAGGATAGTTAGAGTCAGTTCTCCAGGGGGATTAAAATACTAAACAGGCAAGATAATCAGGAAGAAACTATGGCAAAACCTAGGTTTTTAAATGGATGACTACAGCATAGAGAGCAATGTTACTTAGTTACTGAAATTCAGTGCCAGACTTGAGGTATGTAATTTATCTTAAAAACCTATGATCTTAAAGTTCTGTAAGGATTAGCTAAGAAAGTACTTGGCACAATGTTAGCAAAAATTCAATGAATATTTGTTGGAATTAGTCAATTTTTACAGTAAAACTTTTTTTTATTGTACTTCTCTTCCACACTTTGAATAGGTTTTTGAGGCTCTAGAAAATGCACACAATTTTAAGAAGAAATAGATTTAACATATCACACATATGATTACAGCACAAAAATCCTTTTCTCCTTAAAAGAAACAATCAGAATGAAAGTAAATAGGACACAATTTTTCTCAATTATAAAGAGTTCTTAAGAAAGTAGCAGTTTATAAAGTTCTCAACACTTGACTCTAGAACACAATTAACATTAAACATTTTAGCATATTTATTTTCTTCCCTGTATTTGTTTAAAATGCATTATTTTTTTATTGAGGTGGTGGTTTACAACACTGTTTTGATTTAGAGGTATATATTCACACCTCCTCAGATGTATGTTACCACCCCTACACCAATGCTCCCACAGCTCCCCACCATTCATGCAATGAGCCCCTGTCCACTTTGCCCCCCAACTCTCAAGTAGTAGCCTTAATTCCACAGTAAGATTTCTATGGTTCATTCCTGTTTTGTTTCTTTATATTTCATAGATGAACGACATCATCCATTATTGGTCTTCCTTCCTGACTTTTCTCACTGAGCATAATACCCTCCAGTTCCATCTATGTTGCCACAAAGAGCAAGATTTCATCTTATTTCTTAATAGCTTAGTAGTATTCCAAGGTATATACAGATCACATCTTTTTAATCCACTCAAGTACCATTAGGAATTTAGGTAACCGGTCGGGCACGGTGGCTCGTGCTTGTAAGCTTCAGCCCATGAAGCGGCCGGGGCTAGGGATCATGGTTTGAGTCCCGCCTGGGGCCCATAGCAAGACCTAGTTCCAAAAAAACATAGCTGGGTGTGGTGGTGCGCGCCTGTAATCCCAGCTACCTGGGAAGCTGAGGCTGGGGATTGCTTGAGTCTGTGGTACCACAGGCAACGAGAGCGTGCGGTTCCACGGGCAAAAATAGCGAGACCTAGTCTCAAAAAAAGGAATTTAGGTAGCTCCCACAACTTGAGTACTATACACAGTGCCAAAATGAACATATATGAGTGCACATATCCCTTCAAATTAGTGTTTCTGCATTCTTTAGAAAGATATTTATGAGTGAAATTGCTAGATAATGTGGTTTATGTATTTTTAACATTTTGGGAACCTCCATTCTATTTTCCATAGGACCAAATCAGTCTATACTCCCACCATTATATATTTGTTTCTGGTCTCTTCGATATGGACCATTCTGAAGGTGTGAAGTGGTTTTGATTTCACTGTGGTTTTGATCTAGATTTCTGTAATAAGAGATGATGAGGATTTTTTCAGCTGTCTGTGGCCATCTGTATGTCTTCTTTGGAGAAGTATCTATTTAGCTCTTTTAGCAGATTAACTTTTCAAATATTTTTCTTCAACTGACATCTACATTAATATGCATTTTTCAGTTTACAAACCTGTTCATTCTGGGAAACTTAATTTAGGACTGAACATTTGCCATCAACAAAATTTTTATGTTATAGGTTATCGAGTAGTCTAGATCCTAGTGCCAGTAAATATGGCTGAGTCCCATCTCTTACTGGATCTTAGACATTGTTCAAACTAGTCTCTGTGTCTCACTTTCCCCATATGCAAATCAAGGGACAATAAGGTTTCTGCATAGGTTTCATAAAAAGTAAATGAATATATATTAAAAAAAAATCTATGACTAGAGGCCGGGAATGGTGGCTCATGCCTGTAAGCTTCAGCCTATGAAGCAGCCAGGGCTAGGGATCGCGGTTCGAGTCCCGCCTGGGGCCCGTAGTGAGACCTAGTTCCAAAAAAATAGCTGGGTGTGGTGGCGCGCGTCTGTAATCCCAGCTACCTGGAAAGCTGAGGCTGGGGATTGCTTGAGTCTGTGGTACCCCGGGCAACGAGAGCCTATGATTGATTAGTAGTTAATGCTAGTTTTACTAATTTAGATTAAATACTGACTATAGTTTCACATTTTGACTCTAATTCAACAAGAACATATTTTAAGTTATCACATATACAGTGAAAACAGGTAAGTTATAGCAAACTTTCAATACAAGAAAAATTCCACTGTCATTTTCAAAATTCTATCAGAGACAGCAATTAAATTTCTACCTCAGGTTGAAGGTGATGGGAGAGAATTAAATCTTTGGACATCCAATCATTAATACACTGAATAAAAGTAACTTTGATAAAACCAGCATTTTGTACAAATTCTAGTTTAGTTACTGCTGCAGAGATTTACATTTGCTACTTCTTTTTGAGTTTTAGAAATAAATCTATGAGACATAAGTACCCATTATTGATCTACCATCAACAGGGAGAGTCAGTGTTAAATAGTCTCATTTTGTGTACTGTAATAATCAGTCCCTTGCAAGCATCCCCAGCTTCCTTGTCCTTCTCTTAACTTTGTTATATGTCTGATGAAATCCCAACTCCAATTATATACAGCTGTGTATTTACTCTATTTGCTCATGTCCAGTCAGTTGAACAGGTTGGGGGAAAAAAAATACCCACCCATATTGTTTAGTCTCATTTTTAAATTTCTGATGCAGACCTTCTGCATATTCCTTGTACATTTCCTACTCTACATGACTATTTTCCACTTCTTTCTCATGAAACCTCTAAAACCATCTTTCCTTCCCACATGCTAAGTTAATTTGGATTCTATTTTCACTGGGTAGACTGAAGCAATCACCAGATAATTACGTCATTTTCACATCCTATAGCCATTAACCTGTATTCTGCCTTCTCAGTTCTACTGATCCCTCTCCTAAAATCATTTCCTTCATTTGTTCACTGATTCCCATGCTCCTTCATACTCAAGTACTATTCTTGTGCAACTGTACTCTGCTGTATTACCATTTCCTCTTTCCTCCAGATCTTTCTCATACATAAACATACATCCTGTAACATTTTCTACATCTTTTTAAATAATATAATTCAGCCGGCCACGGTAGTGTGCAGCTTTAATTCTAGCCTAGCAAGGGAGGATGAAACTGAGAATCACTTTAGTCCGCAGGTTCGAGACCCACCAGGGCAACATAGAGAAACCTAGTCTCAAAAAATAGCTGCATGTGGTGGTGCATGCTTGTAATCCCAGCTACCTGGGAGGCTGAAGCTGGGGATCACTTGAGTCCGGGGTACCCCGGGCAACATAGCGAGACCTAGCCTCAAAAAAAAAAAAAATTAAATTTAAAAAAAGGCAATTCCTTACCCCACACTACCATCTAGCCACATTTCTCTGCTTCCTTTCTTAGTAAATTTCTCTAAGTTGTTTCACATTTCCTGTTTACTTTTTCCTCACCTCCAAATGTTTTAGTGTATATATTCTACAAACAAGACATTTTCCTACATAAAAAGTAATCATTAAAATCAGTAAATTGATACTAATAAAATATTACCACCTAATTATCAAATCCTATTCAAGCTTTGTCAACTGTTTGTCAATTATGTTCTCTAGAAAAATAGAAATGAATCTAGAAAGATGCATCATAAGCATTGTCATATTCTTTAGTATTCTTCCACTTTCATTACCTTGACAAAAGTTTCAAACCAGTTATTTTGTACAGTGACTTATTTTTGATATTTTCCCATAATTCAGATTATGTAATTTTGGCAGGAAATGAAACCGTACACATCTTTGCATCCATAGGCACATGACCACAATTAGTTCAATAATTGATGATGCCAACAGATCACCTGACAAACATGATACCAGGCATTTCCAGTATAAAGTTGCTCTTTTCCCTTTGTGATTAATTTCAAAATTATAAGATGTTTTCCTCATCAAAGTTTCCAAATTATTAAATATACCAGTGTAGGCTCAAGTTCCAATTTTATTTCACTTACCATCACTTATAATCTTTACTTATTTACCTATTTTGATGCCCAAAGTGTTCCACATTTGACCAGAAGAAGATTCCTTAAGTTGGTGTCCTGTTTTGACAAGTCCTATTATTCTTTGAGCACAGCATTACTTTCTGGCATTTCAGGCTTATCTTGTACTTTCCCAGCCACACTCTTGCAATCAACTCTTTCTCAAAGAATATCTAGTTCCTTTTAATAGAAAAAAGATTCAGAAGTCAATCTGAACATTAAATTCTTTGCAACTGGTGTGTCACTACTACAAAACCCTCTCAATGAACAGATTTAAAGCACCTATCCACAGGAAAGTTGACAGAAAATACATGCAAAAAAATTTTATCTGTTTATATATATATAAAAAAACATGAGTTCACAAGATGCTTCTGAACATTGTCTCATGTGCCTGTTGGCCATCTACATATGTCTTCTTTGGAGAAGTGCTATTCAGCTGTTTTTTTTTTCCTTCAGAGATTAGGTCTCACTATTTTTGCACATGAAACTGAAGGCTCATGTTGCTCAGGGCACCACAGACTCAAGCAATTCTCAGCCTCAGCGTCCCAGGTAGCTGGGATTACAGGTGTGCGCCACCAAACCCAGCTATTTTTTGGGACTAGGTCTTGCTATGTTGCCCTGAGCGGGACTCAAATCACAATCCCTAGCCCCAGCTGCTTCATAGGCTAAAGCTTACAGGCATGTGCCACCGAACCCGATATTTAGCTCTTCTGCCCATTTTTTAAATGGGTTTCTTGTTTTATTTTTGTTGAGTTGTGTAAGTTGATGGCAAAAGCTGGACATTAGATACTTGTTGGATATAAAATGTACAAATATTTTCTCCCATTCAATGGAGTGTCTGTTTCAATGACAGTTTCTTTCACTGTACAGAAGCTTTTCAATTTGGTGTAATTCCCTCATTTTTGCTTTTCTTTCCATTGGAGTAAGCCCCCAAAGTATGACAAAATCTTTAAGAATGATGTCCTAGCTGGGCGTGGTGACGCATACCTGTAGTCCAAGAGCTGAGAGGCAAAAGGCCAGGGATCGCTTGAGTTCGTGGGTTTGAGACTACCCCGGGCAACATAGCAGACCTGGTACTGAAAAAGCAGCCAGGTGCACTGGCACATGCCTGTGATTCCTAGCTACCTGGGAGGCTGAGGCTGGGGATTGCTTGAGTTCACAGGATCGGGACTACCACAGGCAACATAGCAATTCCTAGTCTCCAAAAAAAAGAAAAAAAAAAAAAAGAGAGAGAATGCTGTCCTTCCCCTTCATAGTACTTACTTCTTTGTTTAACTAGTTAATAGCTCTCCCCTTCTATCATGCTCCTTTATTCTCAACCACTACCCCCTTAGTACTTGGCTCAACATCCAATCACTTGTTGAATTAAATAATGAGTAACCACCATCTGTACCAGGTATGGTGTTGTGAATATATATATATATATATATATATACACACACAAATATATATATTTCTTCTCACTTAATCTCACTTGATAGCCATGTAATTATTCCTTTTCTATATAAGTCAAAGGCACTAGGTTTGAGATCTAGTAAATGACACTAGGCTAGGTGGCTGATACAAAGGATTAAATTGAAAGGCCAGGCACGGTGGGTGGCTCGTGCCTGTAAGCTTCAGCCTATGAAGCGGCCAGGGCTAGGGATCGCAGTTCGAGTCCCGCCTGGGGCCTGTAGCGAGACCTAATTCCAAAAAAATAGCTGGGCATGGTGGTGCGCGTCTGTAATCCCAGCTACCTGGGAAGCCGAGGCTGGGGATTGCTTGAGTCTGTGGTACCCCGGGCAACGAGAGCCTGCGGTTCCACAGGCAAAAATAGCGAAACCTAGTCTCAAAAAAATTAAAAAAAAAGAAAAAAAGAAAATTGAACCTGCATTTATATAGTCAGTTACACATTATTTGTGCCTTAGTATTGCCTTGCTGGTGTCTGATCTTACTATATGTTTTTATGCATTAATATTAACAAAGAAGCAGAAAAAAGAAATTAAGAGATAATATCATTGCGAAAAGAGACGGTAGGGTCTAACTATTCGTGAATCTTAGACCTACAATACCTGGAAAACTCAAGAATGACAGAAACACTATTAAAAAAGCCACGCATTAAAAAAGGTACTAAAAAGCCGGGCACGGTGGCTCATGCCTGTAAGCTTCAGCCTATGAAGCAGCCGGAGCTAGGGATTGCGGTTCGAGTCCCACCTGGGGCCCGTAGCGAGACCTAGTTCCAAAAAAATATAGCTGGGAGTGGTGGCACGCACTTGTAATCCCAGCTACATGGGAAGCTGAGGCTGGGAATTGCTTGAGTCTGTGCAACAAGAGCCTGTGATTCCAGGGCAAAAATAGCGAGACCTAGTCTCCAGAAAAAAAATAAATAAAAGGTATTAAAAAGGTACAGAACATGGAGAAAAAGAGCACTTTAATATATACAGCTATCAGTCAGAATTTCTGATTTAACGATTTCACAACTGTAAACTAAAATTAACATCAGGCCATGTTACTTTTTTCTTTTAATGAACTGAGTAACTCAAATACTAGAATTGTCAGGGATGTTAACATATTATTTTAAGTACAGGCACCTCTCAGAGATAATAAACATTCTCAGTGCACACAAAATTTACGTTTACAATATAGGACAGCCTAAAACTATGTCTTTTATGTCTTTTTTTTTTTTTTTTGAGACTAGGTCTCGCTATTTTTGCCCATGGAACTGCAGGCTCTCGTTGCCCGGGGTACCACAGACTCAAGCAATCCCCAGCCTCAGCTTCCCAGGTAGCTGGGATTATATTATAGGCATGCACCACCACGGCCAGCTGTATTTTTTTGGAACTAGGTCTCACTACATGTCCCCAGCAGGACTCAAACTGCAATCCCTGGCCCCAGCCGCACCTTCCTAAGCTGCCACCTACAGGCATGCGCCACCATGCCTGGCCGTTAAAAGCCTATGTCTTAATAAAAACACATAAAATACATTATTGCTAAGAAATGCTAACCAGGCTAGACATGGTGGCGCATGCCTGTAAGCAGCAGCTTAAGACTGCAGTTGGGGCCAGGGATCACGGTTTGAGTCCCACAGGGGCACATAGCCACACAGAGAGAACTAGTTCCAAAAAAATATAGCTGGGCGTGGTGGCGCGCACCTGTAATCCCAGCTACCTGGGAAGCTGAGGCTGGGGATTGCTTGAGTCTGGGGTACCCTGGGCAATGAGAGCCTGGGGTTCCACAGGCAAAAATAATAAGACCTAGTCTCAAAACAAAAAACAAAAACAAACAAACAAGAAATGCTAACCGTCACTCGAACTTCGGCCAGTTGTGGTGTTTTTACTGGTGAATGATCTTGCCTCAATTTTGATGGCTGCTTAGTGATCAGTGTGGTGGTTGCTGAAGGTCTGGTGACTGACAATTTCTTAAAATAAAACAAAGGTGACTTCTGCCACATCAACTGACTTTCTTTCACAGAAAATTTCTTTTTAAGCACTCCATGCTCCGAGACAGCATTTCACCACAGGAGAGCTAGGTCTTTTGTCATCATCTCAAGTGTTCACATCTTCCCCAGTATATCCATCTCAAAAAAGAAAAATCACTTTCTTTTCTCATTAGTTAAGAAGTCAATCCTCATTCACTTATGTTTTGAGAGTGTAGCAATTCTGTCACACCTTCAAGTTCTACTTCTAAGTCTTTTCTCTTGCTATTTCCACCGCATCTGTAATTACTTCCTCTACCAAAGTCTTGAACCTGTCAAAGTTACCATGAGGACTGGAATCAATATAGAATGCTTTCAATTGACCCTGCCCAGATCCATTAGAAGAATCACTATCAATGACAGCAGCTACAATCTTACAAAATATATGTCTTAAATCACAGGATCTGACTGTCTAAATGACTCCTTGGACCCACAGACCACAGAAAGGATGTTGTGTCAGCAGGTATGAAAACAACATGGAGCTACCGGTACTTCTTCAACAGAGGTCTTAGGTATATTGTCAGTGAGCAGCAATATTTGAAAGAAATCTTTTTCTGAGCAGTACATGTGAACAATGAACTTAAAAAGTTCAGCAAATTGTGCTAAAAACAGATGTATTGTCATCCAGACTTCTTGTTCCATATATGGAGAGCTACAAGCAGAATAGATCTGACATCATTCTTAAGAACCCTAAAATTTTCAGAATGTTAATTGACCACTGGTTTTTATCTTGAAGTCACAAGCTCCATTAAGTTCTAACAAGAGTCAGTCTATTCTTTGAAACTTTGAAGCCAGGCACTGATTCTACTCTAATTACTCAAGTCCTCCATGCCACCTTTTTCCAGTATACAGCTGTCTTTTCTACACTGGAAATCTGTTGTTCAGTAGAGTCATTACATGTATGATATTAGCTAGATCTTCTGGACAACTGTGGCCCATACATCAGCACTTGCTGCTTCACTTGTACTGTGGTATAACAGAAATGGATTCTTTCCTCAAACCACATGAACCAATCTCTGCCAGCTTCAGCTTTCTTCTCCAGCTTTCTCACCTTGCTCAGCCTTTGCAGGATTGAAGATGGTTACAGTCTGGTGTGGATTTTTTTTTAATTCTTTTTTATTTTTATTTTTATGCATACTTTAGATTTTACAGTAAAGGCAAATGATTATTGGAAAGCCTCTCCTCCATTGACCACCCCCTCTGTTCACTCCAACCCCTCTCCCTGTTGTTTTTTGGTCTATGTTAAGTCCTTTGGTCACTTCGTATTCTATATCAATGTCCTTTTCTATGGTGAGGGACTGTGATCCTAGAGAATAGCAAGCCTTGTTGGTAGATGTTCAGTCTTATCTCTGTACTGGGTAGCCGTTCATTCTCCTTTGAAATCTATTGGTGTTTTCTCTTGTTGACGGTCTTCAATCAATTCCATTCAATGTAGAAGATACTCGTTATGGAGGGCATCTGCCGAAAAACTTTGCAGATTGTTTCACTCCTTCATTGTAGCTTTCTGTGGGCCTGCAGCCCCATCTCTGTGACCTTCCTCTCCCATTGATTGGGGAGGGGCACCTTGCTTTCTTGAGCTGTGTATCCATCCTAAGCTTTTGACCCGTCCATTCATTGTGTGGCCTTAGGTGTGATTCTGTGATAGGTGATGTCCATGATCATTTCCCCAGTCTAATATATCTTGTCTTTATCACAGTTCCTTCTCTCACGGTCCACTCATATTTGTGCACAATATTTCGCTCGGTCCCTCACCAATTCTGTTGGTCCAATGGATTATCACTTCTCTTTCCTTCTGAGGACTAACAGTTGGGGTAAGAGTGAAAGAGGTGGCCATTGTCTTCTGCGCCGGTGGCTGAGGGCGCTAAGGCCAGGCTGCGACCGCCCCCCCGAAGCGAGGCGGCCGCGGGCAGGCCGGGAGCCCTATCCGGGTTCCAGCTGCCGGCACCTCCGCGGCCTCCACATCCCAGCGCCCACCTGGGTGGAGCCACCCTCCACTTACCCCTGATGTGGATTATCTTTTGGCTTATGGGACTATTCTGGCAGGTTTGATCTCTCCAGAACTCTAAAACTTTCTTACCATAAATAAGGCTGTTTCATCTCCTATCACTCATATATTCACAGAATAACACTTTTAATTTCCTTCAAGAATGTTTCCTTTGCATTCACAACTTGACAACTGGCACAAGACACCCAACTTTTAACCTCTCTTGCTTTCAACAAGCCAGTCTCAATCGTTTGGGATTTCACGTGAGACACGTGCCAGTCTACTTGTCACTTGAATACTTAAAGAGCATCACAGGGTTATTAACTGGTCTAATCTCAATACTGCATCTCAGAGTAGGAAAGGCTGAAGGTAGGAATAGGTAGGGGAACAGCCCGATGGCAGAAAAGTCAGAACACACAAAACATTTATCAATTTAGTGTGCTGTCTTATGTCCCCCAAAAACAATTAACACCGTACATTAAAGATCACTAAACATGAATCACCATATAATGAAAATTTGAAATACTGCAAGAATTACGAGAAATGTACCTCAGACAAAATGAGCACATTCTGTTGGAAAAATTGTACCAAACAAGGCTACCACAACCTTCAATTTGTATAAAATGTAGTATCTGTGAAGCACAATAAAATGTAGCACACCTGTATTTTTTACACACAATTTCCTAGAAATAGGTTTGCTTTTTTTTTGAGACTAGGTCTAACTCAGGATAGTTCACGACCCCTCACACTCAAGCAATCCCCAGCCTTAACCTCCCAGGTAGCTGGGATTACAGGCACCCATGACCACGCCTGGCTGCTTTTTTGAGATCAGGTCTCGCTATGTTGCCCAGGATAGTGTCAAATCCACGAACTCAAGAGGTGAGTTCGTGGATTTGACACTATATATATATATTTTTTTTTCCCCCTAGACTAGGTCTCACTATTTTTGCCCGTGGAACCGCAGGCTCATGTTGCCTGGGGTACCACAGACTCAAGCAATCCCCAGCCTCAGCTTCCCAGGTAGCTGGGATTACAGGCACACACCACCACACACAGCTATTTTTTTTTTTTTTGGACTAGGTCTCGCTACGTGCCCCCAACGGGACTCGAACAGCGATCCCTGGCCCCAGTCATGGCTTCCTAGGCTGCCACCTACAGGCATGCGCAACCATGCCTGACCAAATATTTTTATTTTAAAAGTAACCAGGATATATGAAGAATCTTCAGCCAAAAAAAAAAAAGTCTGCTCTGACACATTTCCACAAATATTTAGCACTCATCACACTTTTAATAATGTGTTCAATACCTATCTTGCCAGCTGGACGGTAAGTTCATTCAGAATAGGG
The DNA here is from genome assembly GCA_004024945.1 of Uropsilus gracilis. Classification (NCBI taxonomy): domain Eukaryota; kingdom Metazoa; phylum Chordata; class Mammalia; order Eulipotyphla; family Talpidae; genus Uropsilus; species Uropsilus gracilis. The sequence continues at coordinate 24,193 of PVHY01014811.1, read as the reverse complement.
ACCTTGTCTGTCTTACTTACAATTTTCCCCTCCAGATACACCAAATTACATCAATACTTCCATGTACCCAGCAAACTCCATCAATGGGTTGGGTTCCCTGCACTCTTAACTCTTCCTTGGGTTCCATCAATGAAGGCACAAGCAGAATGAAAGTGAGTACATGGTTTCTGGACCTCCAAATCTCTCCCTGCCAGCTAACTGAAAATTCCCTAGATTGCTCTAACAATGACCAGAGATATTCTTAGGTGGCCCTATGTTAAAGCTTCTGTTTAGGGGTATAACTACTCTTTCTCCCTTGCCCTAAGTGATTAACAGCCCCCAACCATTTATCAGGCTCACACCTTTCTAAATTGTCTCGGTATTAAATTCTCCCAAACAAACATACTGAAGTGTGCTACTTTTTACAATACTGACTAATACTTTTTACAAGGGCCCATTCAAAGGCAAGCTAAGCTCAAGATAAAACATTCTAATCAGTGTGGCAATTCCTACAAGGCAGTACTAGACACGGTGCTTCCCACAGTCAGTCCTCCACAAATATTTGTTGACACATCACTGATCCCAGTGAAGGTCAAGAAATTATTGGGTAAATTAGATCCATTACAGGCACTAAAAGGTATTTATACAGATTTCAGAGTCGACCAAACCTGGGCTCAAATTTAGCTCTGCACAACACAAAGGTAACCTTTGCTCCATATTCTCTAAAATGTGAATACTACCACTTACCACACAAAGTTAGCTAAAAATAAAAGAACATCTACTGGATTGCCTGTGATGCAAATTTTTCAAATTCTATGATCCTCCCTTTCCAAATTAACTCTTCCAAAAATAGTTATGTATAAGATGGCTCAAAATCACTTAATTTACTTAACTCTTTCCTCTGAAATGATGCATAAAGATAACACAGCAAGATAAAATCACAGTAAGAGAAAAATACAAGAAATTTTAAATAACAAGAATGAATCTGTAAATGAAACATTCCATACACCTGTTACATGTAAACCAGAAATCTACCTTATACCAAGTTCAAATGGGAAATGCCAATAGTTACAAACAATTTCTATACAAAGAAAATGTTTAAGAGAAACTTCTCCCATGCATCTCATAGAGAACATACTAAAATACAGTAAACAATATTCTAAAATTTTGATAAATTGACAAATTGCTATATTCTTCCAAAAATCTCTCATATTGTTCAACAGTTTCTCAACAAAAGCAATTTGATATAGTGCAACATTCATGGTAACAAATACAGATTGAATACAGAAAGCCCCGAATTTGTATTTTAGTTTGCCATTTAACCATCAAATAGTTTTAGGCACAAAAGCAACCTCTCTGAACCCCAAAAAGTGAGATACACCACTTCAAAGAAAATATTCAAAGATCACTAGATTACTCTTATTAGCATCACTAAAAGCAATTCAATGAAAGTGGAAAGGGAACTTATAGCAGTCCAGGTACAGGAAGTCAATATGGGGGGGGGGCACAACGGATACACACACACACATATACACATGCAATCAAATTTAAAAAAATAGTGAACATAATGTAATTTATACAAATACTAATTTATAATGATGGGCATCTAAAGCCTATATAAAGTTATGAACCACTGTTACTTTAATGAAAACATAAAAGATGCCTCTAACACATACACACACATAAATTAATACAAGTCTACATTTTAGAGCACATAAAGCAATGGTTCTCAAACCTCATTATCAAAACTAGGTTGTCAAAAATACAAAATCATAGGACTCATTTCCAGAGATTCTGTTTTAGAGATGAGCTTAGGTCTTGGGAGCTTGTTCTATTTTAATTGCCTTTAAATTCCCAAAGTGATTCTAATGGTTGTCCAAATTTGAGAAATGCTAGTTAACAGCAATGTTTCTTAGCCAGAGATATGGAACACAATCTCCAACAAAGTCTTATAAAAACTCCAGATAGCTGACCAACCAATACCTCTAGAACGTAATCAAAATTTCCAGGCCAAACTGGCCAAATGACCAAGAGCTAATTGAAGTGAGAGATGTCGTTAAATCAGAACATAAAATACTCAAAATAAATCAATAACCTCTGCCTACTAGAAGTTGCTAAAGGATAAATGAAAATTTCACCAAAACAAGGATAAAAAAAGTTACAGATCTTGATAATACAGTCCAAATATTAAAAAAGAGAAAAAAGATGTGACTTTGATTAACAAAACCATCTACCATATAAGTACCAAATGCAGCATTTCTAATCTTGCATAAAGAGTATTACCATTATTCTTAGACCTGAAAGACAGCCAAAATACCTTAGTTACAGACATTAACTTCTGCATTAAGATTCAGAATTCAAAAGGTCATATAAGAATTATGCAAGTTTTTATTATTTTTATCTATCTCCTGTACCACACCTTTCCTGGCCTTTCACAGCTGAAACTGAGCTCTAATAATACAAAAATACTCTAAACCTAGATAACAAGGGTTGTCATTATAGTCAGTGCTAAGGGAAACAAGCAAAGTGGAGTGCCAGTTAGCTAAAAGTTCCTTTGCAAAAAGTAAAAGATAGTATAACATTTACACTTGGATTATAAACTCCTCAAATTAAATGCCAAAATCAAACACCTCCTAGTTTGAAAGGGTATCTGACAAATTCAGGGAGAAATATCAAATATAAATACAGAATCTTCTTAACATTACAATTAAATTTCTCCTTTCATCAATACAATTGCCTTCATTATTGGTTTGATGAACATTTCACTAACACATATACTATCAAGGGAGATTAAGGAAAACATTAATATCTAACTAAGAACACATTTCTCCAAGGAAGACAATACAAATTGATGGTAAGCTCATGAAAAGATGACTCAACAGCATTTGTCATTTATCATCATCATGCATATCAAAATCACAAAGAAATACCATTTTACACCCACCATGATGCCATAATCAAATAGTCAAATGATACCAAGTTGTGACAACAATGAGCAAAAATCTGAATCCTCATATACTGGAGATATGAATGAAAAATGTAAAACAGTTCAGGAATTCCTCTAACATTTAAACAAAGCATCCCGATTCCATTCTTAAGTACTATCAAGAATTCCATTCTTAAGTACTATCAAGCATCACTTCAGAAGAGGAATATGCTCTAAGAAATGTAACATTAGGTGATTTTTGAGTTGTCACAGAACGTAGTAACACAAATCTAGAGGGTATATAGCCTTCTACACCTGTCTATATAGTATAACCTATTGGAACCACTGGTATATATGAATCCAGTGTTGACCAAGAGTCATTAAGCAATCCATGACTGAATATGCCCAATGGAAATAAAAACATGTCTACACAAAAGTGTTTCCAAAAATACTCACAGACGCACTTTTCACAGTAGTAAAAAGAAGAAATGGCCCATACTTGATTTCAGGTGATCCCAAACTAACCCCAGCCACAAGAAATACAAATCCTGGGTGAACTTCAGGAAATACAAAAATGTGAAGTGTATAAAGTTTTTAAAATAAAGAGCATTTTATTGCATTAAGAAAAAGAAAATATAAATCCTAATACAATGACCATTTTAATATATATTAACCAAAGGATGAGTCTCATAGATCCATAGGAAGTAAAAGTTAAATGCAAAAGAAAGCCGGACGTGGTGGCGCACACTTGTAATCCAAGCGCTGGGAGGCAAAGAGACCAGGGATCACTTGAGTTCACAGGACTGAGACTACCCCAGGCAACAGAAAAAAAGAAAAAGGAGGGCCGGGCACGGTGGCTCATGCCTGTAAGCTTCAGCCTATGAAGCGGCCAGGGTTCAAGTTCAGTCTGGGGCCTGTAGTGAGACCCAGTTCCAAAAAAATAGCTGGGCATGGTGGCGCGCGCCTGTAATCCCAGCTACCTGGGAAGCTGAGGCTGGGGATTGCTTGAGTCTGTGGTACCCTGAGCAACGAGAGCCTGCAGTTCCACGGGCAAAAATAGCGAGACCTAGTCTCAAAAAGAAAAAAGAGCCAGGCACATTGGCATGCACCTATAAGTCCAGCTACCTGGGAGGTTGAGGCTGGGGAATCACTTGAGTCTGCGGGACTGGGTCCCTGGGGCAACATAGCAAGACCCATCTCAAAAAAATGAAAAATAAATGCAAAAGAATACATATAGTATATGTCTATATATATAAAGACTATACAAAGTATACTTATGCGAAGTTTCAAAAGAATCTACAAAACTAATCAATGGAAGTTCAGAACAGTTGTTACCTTTTGATGAAGAGATTTACTAGAGATGGACGGCTTAAAAAAAACTACTGTATTTTGATCTCAGTGGGAGTTAGAGTGATAGTCTCTAAAAATTTAATGCTAGGGTGAGGGGGAAAAAAATTTAATGTTGTACATAGATTTACACACTTTAATGTTTAAGTGTTCTATTCCAATGAAAATTTTTAATGGTGAAGAAATTTTTAAATTAATAAAGCCAATATTAATTATAATTACATTCAGCCTTGGCTATTATTAAAAAAATGTCAGTTTAGTCAATGATCTAAAAGTAATGGTTTCTAGCCAGGCACGTAGCTCGTGCCTGTAAGCTTCAGCCTATGAAGCGGCTGGGGCTAGGGATCGCGGTTTGAGTCCCACCTGGGGCACATAGCGAGACCTAGTTCCAAAAAAATATAGCTGGGCATGGTGGCGCACACCTGTAATCCCAGCTACCTGGGAAGCTGAGGCTGGGGATTGCTTGAGTCTGTGGTACCCTGGGCAATGTGAGCCTGCGATTCCACAGGCAAAAATAACGAGACCTAGTTTAAAAAAAAAAAAAAAAAAAGAATGGTTTCTGTTTATTTAAAAACTATTTATGAGGGGGGAAGACTGCTAGGCTCCACTTCCATGTGGCAGACCTGATCTTATTTTCTGTCAGGCCCAAGGTGGGAGCAGCCTAGGCTCCAGGCAGAGGGCCTTAGCCTAGGCTGCTGGTGGGGGTGGGACAGGGTATGTTCAGGGTCTCTGAGGTGTAGGGTTGGAGATTTCTGTGATTATAGGATTATAGCTTACATGTGGACCAGTAATTAAAGGAGGATCCCCCTTACTTCCACTTCCATCAGATCTACACAGAAAGTCAAGAGAGTCCAGCTGCAGAACAAATTAAGGCCTGGGACACTATCATCACTTAGGGAGGACCCAAACAGAGCATGTTCAGACCACAAAAGATAAGACTGTGAAATGAGCTGGAGTGGTGACCTGTCAGGAGCTCCACCTACATCTTGAAGGCTGGGAAACCAAATCCCTGATCCAGAGATGTATGCAAAGTGAGTGAGGCTCACTCCTTTTCCAGTGGGGGAGGAAAGCCTCAGCAATGTGGTTGCAGTCCCATGGCAGAACTGAAAATCACAAAAAGAGAGGTGAGAAGCTAACACTTGCTGAAGTCTGTTCCCACTAGGGAACTTCTCCACTGAGTGATTGAGAGCTGGGTTGCCAACACCCAAAGTCATAAGCCAGAACTATGACTCAGAAGTAGTATTATGTGACAGTCATCTGAATGGATGGGATGGCCAGTGTGAATGGGGAGGTATGAACCCAGTGATCACACTGGTCTGGAGAAAAGGGCAAAGTCTCTTATACCATCTGACCTACAAGAAGTTTCTGACATGCTCTATCTGGCTACCTCCCTCATACTAGAGATCTGAGCACTCTGGTCTGCTGTAGTCCAAGGCACAGTCCTCACTCAGGAAAAAAGAATATTACTCCAAAAAAGAAGAAAAAGATAAAACCAGTGGGTGAAGCGCTGGTCTATGACTTGAAGCAAGTGACTGGAGTTGGGGAGGAAGGACGGGGAGCTGGGTGATGGTATGTGGGTACAATATCAACAGGAGGGCCATAGCTAAGTGGAACAATAACTATATAAAGAAGACTGATGTAAGAAAATCAGAAAAAAAATTTAATAAAGCACAATTTAAAAAGTAAAAGCTATTTATCACAGCAGGTTAAACGACTTTTACTTTTTAAATTTATACTAGGAGGCTGGGCATTATGGCACATGCCTGTAGGTGGCAGCCTAGGAAGCCACAGCTGGGGCCAGGGATCACGGTTCGAGTCCCACCTGGGGCACATAGCGAGACCTGGTCCCAAAAAAATAGCTGGGCGTGGTGGCACACACCTGTAATACCAGCTACCTGGGAAGCTGAGGCTGGGGATTGCTTGATCTGTGGTACCCTGGGCAACGTGACTCTGCGGTTCCATGGGCAAAAATAGCAAGACCTAGTCTCAAAAAACAAAACAAAAAATTTATACTAGGAAAAGAAACTAAATAAATCACCATTAGCATTTTTCAAAAATCTGAATCACCTTAACACACTTGTACATCCTGAAAAGCAATCTTCTGTATATTTCCAATCATTCGTTCTCAGTTTACATTACATTATCTATACCTATTGACCATCTATGAAAAGCTTATGTAACAAACTGAATATTCGCTACTTTTTTTAGAAGTCAGAGTAATAAAATATGCTTCACTAAAGTCAATCATTTTACTCAAATAAAAAAGAAATTCGCCAAACCTAAATAAAGAAAATTTTCAAATTTCAAAAAGGCACAACTAATTATATCTCCAAGTAAAAAGGACTCCAAAGACCAAACAAAAAGATGAGACATATATATATACTGGTGGAAAAAACCTAAGTCTATTATTCAAAGCATAACTTGATAATCATTATAGCAATTCACTGACTCCCTCATTCAACGAGTAGTCCAGTGACTACATACCTATTTCTTTTCAATAAATTAGATATACAACAGGGATCCAACAGCTACAAAACAGATGACTTTTTGCCATCCAGAAACAATAGCAATGCGTTAAAACTAAGAGACTCCAACTGTATGCAGTTATGCCTTTCCAGGCTGTTTATAACTGGGATAATTCACTTATGTCCTGAAGTGCTGCTGAAGTCTCATGATTCACTCCGTATCAAAAACTTAAGGAAAAATTCCTCCAAAACTCCAAATGTTTTTGATTAATTTGGATTCAATAAGAACAATATGCGAAACATTTTGTCCTTTGCATTCTAGATTCCTTTCTCCCAGGTTCTATACAAATTCTAAATGAATCTCACATTACAAAAAGCAGTTCAGATTATCTTGAAATTATTGATACCCCTCCCCACCCTACAGTATGGAAAGATGACTTCAAATAGTAAATGAAGTATCAATAATCACAGAAATAACACAACTTAGCCATGTGTGGTGGCACGCACCTGTAATCCCAGCTACCTGGGAGGCTGAGGCTAGGGATCACTTGAGGCCACGGGTTCAGGACAACCCTGAGCAAGAAATAACACAACTTACTGAAGAAAAAAGAAATAGCTGAAGAGCACAAATGACTAACTTGTGTGAAAATTAGCACATTCCTGTTTATTTTTGTTTTTTCTTTATTGAGATAACACTGGTTTACAAACTATGATGATTTAGGGGAATAGGCTCATACCTCTTTAGATGCACAACTGACATTAAAATTATCATTCCAACATTTTTAAGTAAAAGTTCATAATTTGAAAGCATCTATCACTCATTCTATCACCAATTTAATAACTGATGTCTCAAATATCCCAAAATATTTTTGTTATATGAGAAACAATGTATAAGTCAGCTTATGAAAACTAGTAATTAAAACACAACAGATCAAAACTGATCAAACAGATCAGAGTACACCAGAAAATTCACACTGGAACAAAACAGATATGAAAGTAAAAAATAATAGACAAGAAGTGGAGGAGAAACAATATAAACTAACTTCACTGCAGGAATAATATGCTAAAAAAAATCAACCAGCCAGGCACGGTGGCACGTGCCTTTAATCACAGCCTATGGAGTGAGGCCAGGACTAGGAATTGCTTAAGTCCACGGGTTCAAGACCTGCCCGGGGCAACCTAGCGAGATCTAATCCCAAAAAATAGCAGGGCGTGGTGGCGCACACCTGTAATCCCAGCTACCTGGGAAGCTGAGGCTGGGAATCGCTTCAGTCCATGGTTCCCCAGGCAAAATAGCGAGACCTAGTCTCAAAAAAAAAAAATTTTTTTTTCCAACCAATAATGTATTATTAAAGGAATCAACATCTTTGATATATTCTTGCAGAGGTAATAAAAGCAAAATAATGTTCATCTTCTGATACCCAGAGGTATTCTCCCTCCCACCAAAGGATGGAAAAGGAAGAAATAGTCCCTTTTATTAACACAAATCAAGACATCCTTCTGCGGATTTTTAAGTGACCTAAAATTGAATTAATTATATGCTAATACATAATCACCACTACCCATCCCCCCACCCACAAACCCAAATACCCCAAATTAACCTCTGAGCCTCGTCCTAATCTATGCTTTATCACTGTTTTTACGCATCTTACACTCAAATTCAAGTCAAGCCTAATCACTATATCCAGGTCAGTTCAGTAAACATTTATTGAAGATCCTAGAAGTGTCAGGCTCTATGCCAGACAGTACACTGACAGCTGAGGATACAGCAACAAATTAGCAATTAATAGCACAGGATTTCTACCCTCTAGAGCTTCACAGAAGCCCTGTATGAAAAATTATACTAGAGCCCATACCAAAATTATCTTTTATATGTCTGATACACATGACAGTGATATATGACATAGCCATTACTTCCTATACAACAAAATCTTCATATAATCCTTTTCTACTCATTTTGAATATGCGGCAGGTATGATTACACTTTCCAAAATAGAGAAAAAAAAAAGCTTCTGTTCTTGAGCTGAAAATAAAGACTGGATATTATTATGTAACAGATCACAGGCAGGTGTACAAAAGTCCTCCATAATATAAATTACTAGTCTCTTCTCCTATTTTCTGCCTGCAAACAGGGTCTGATATATAAGGAAAAGAAGAGAGAACAGGTTTTCAAAGTTCTGTACAAACCTACATTTTTTTGGCTGGGAGAAGAAGAATGCTTTATCAAAACAGAAGTGGAAATCAGTGGTTTTAAAAAGAATGCAGTGACATGAGTAGAAGCATGAAGTTTTCCAGCTTCCACCTTATTATAGTCAGGTTCAAATAGTGACAGAAGGTAGTGTCTTGATAATATCCACCCTCTTTAACAAAAGACATCTGGTAACACAATACAGAACATGACAATATCTACCAACAAAAGTGAATGTAAGATGCATTTACACCAATCTTCCAATGGTAAAATATACAACTATAAGGTGGTAGTCCCATAAAAAAGATAATTACCAGACTATGAGTCTAGATGGAGGGGGCTGACAGGAACTGGTCAACAGAGGATATTCTGGACAGTGATATAAATGTAGGGTAGTATTTGGGGCTTAGAAAAATAGCATCACCACAATACAACTTAAGTTTTTTCATTGGAGGATGAACATTAGCGCTGGGACACTATATTTTTTTAAAAAAATACATTTCTACAACAGGCTCATGGCCTTTGAAAAGAGCAGTAAAGTTCAGAGAGATACAGAGTTTTCTTTGTCAACGTCCTCAAGGTAAGTGCTTTCTAAAAAACTTGAAGTAAAACCAAAGTCAATATTAAAATATGGTCTACTACAGACTACAATGAGAACAAACTCCTTTGTTTCAGACCTACTAATAATGTGGCCTAAGATTTTATTTTTGCAGGCATGAGGTAAGTTCACAAGAAATATTTCTAGTTCAGTTCTTCCCCATCCACAAAAAAACTTTAATGCAAGTACCTAAACTTCATTTTGGTTTCATCTAGAACACCTTCACTGCTATATCTATAAAAGCCTACAGGGTAAAACTGCAAATTATTAATTCAATTGGGCAAAACATGAATGATCACCTACAGGCATTTTAATCAGTAAAAAAAGAGATCAACACAATTCCAAGCAGGTTGCAGGGGCATGCTGTTTTAATCCCAGCCTAGCAAGGGAGGCTGAGGCTAGAAATCACTTGAGTCCGTGGGTTCAAGACCCACCCCGGGCAACATAGTGATAGACCTATTCTCAAAAAATAGCTGGGCATGGTGGTGTGCGCCTGCAATCCCAGCTACCTGGGATGCTGAGGCTGGCGATCACTGAGTCCGGGGTACCCAGGCAATGAGGGTCTGCTGTTCCCGGGCAATAAAGTGAGACCTAGACTTAAAAAAAAAAAAAAAAAAAAAAAAAAAAAAAAAAAAAAAAAAAAAAAAAAAAAAAAAAAAAAAAAAAAAAAAAAAAAAAAAAAAAAAAAAAAAACCCAAATATTAACACAATTCCTATATTCAAGGGCTCAAAAGTCTAGCACATTTAGAATGTAAGTGTCAAGTACAGGAGCATGAAGGGTTGGGAATATTACAGAAAGAATCACTGAATTTATCATCCAATACACATTTTTCAGTTTCTTCCGAAGAGATTTATCAGATGCACTTATCCTATATGACTAAATTATTCACTCTTAAATATAAAGGCCAAAAATCACACCAAGAAACTAAGGCACAAAAAGGTTTATATGACCCTACATATTAAATAAGACATTTGAAGCTATTTTCTAACTTCCAGACTAATCACACCTCATTTCCCTTGGGCAGTATTTTTTTTAAATCAGATATGAATGCAATGTGCTCAGCCATGTTGTTTTCATATCTGTAGACATCAACTCACAATCTATAAACTTTTTCTGTGAACTCTGGCTCCTCAAAAAACTTAAAAAGCTGTTCTAATAAATAACGCTATTTACTAATACTAGACCAATCTGATTTCCTTATTTGTAAAAAAGATTACACATCCGTGCACTGTATAATCATTAGCTCATATTTAGATGCTTTTTTATCCAACCATTCTTCCTATAGTAATAAAGATCAACACACCTGAGATGCTACCTTGTATCTAGCATCCTGAAGACAGCTGTCACCTCTTTGATAGCACTCAGTCCCCAGAACTGAGTCCCAAGCATATTATTCACTACCTTAGACTAAAAGCTCGTTTAGGGCACTGGAAGCCCTTAAAGCACAGCTGAAATTTATTATCAGTTAGTTCCTATCCCCTTACAAGTAACTACACAACAAAAATCTGACACAATCCATTTAGCTTATCACTACGGGTTAGGTCCCTCTGAATTGTGGTTATTGAAATATGTAAAAATAAAAATATTTTTATTATAAAAGTGGAAAACTACACCCATCTTCTTTAATTGATGACATCAATCCTAGAACGTACAAAGTCGGGGGGGGGGGGGAGTCTGAGACTCAAACCAAAACAAAGTCGAATTTTATAATTCATTTACTAAAAAAAGAAAAAAAACCTCCCCAATAAAAAATAATAAATGCTATCGAGGAATAGAAATGGGGAGGTTCCAGAAATATTTTCTCTCGGATGGTGAGTTTACAGACCAGGCAAACACCTGGCCAGAACGTCGCAGGAGACTCCTGGGCCGGCTGAGGACGCGTCCGATCCTCTCCGCGGTGAGGTGAGAACGTTCTTTCAATGAACCCACCTGCTCTCCTTCCCCCCACCCCAACCGCTCGTAAATACACAGACCAAAAAAGTTCTTCCCTTTCTCCGCAAGGACGATCAGGTGCTCCTCGTTAACAAAAGACACGAGAAATATGCACAGGTGGGATAAGAAGGGGAGTGGCTGGGGGCAGGCGGCCTTCGGGCAGCGCCCCCACGCCCCCTGTGCCTCCGCCGCACCTGGGAAATCACTGCGCCCCACACCTCCACCCAACCCCCCCACCTATTACACTTCCACCCGCACCTTGCAGACGGGGTGGAGGGGGGGGGGTATTGTGTGGAGCCTCCAGGGCCCAGGAAAGGCAAGGAGAGGGAAAAAGGGCGAAGGAGAAGAACAACGGAAGGGGAAGTAAATCGATCGGGAAGCCACACGCTCCTTGGTGCAAAACCGGCTTCTCCGTCGATCACTCAACTTAATCCAGACCCCGAAGGCCAGCCCCCCTGTCCCTGCCCCCACCCGGCCCAAAGGGAGCAGCCGGGGCGACCCAGTCCGAGCGCCCGAGGCTTAGCCGGCCCGGAGCGCGGCGGCGGGGAGAGGGAAATGGGCGTGTAGGTTGGGCCTGGCTGGCCGGAGGCCGGGCGCCGAACAAAGCCGCCCGGCTCCCCCCTACCTGGGGCGAGGGCGGCGTCCGGAGGCTGCCCGCACCGCCCCGGCCTGGCGCCGCCCGGGCCCCGGGGACTCCCCCCGCCGCGGGGGGCCGCGACTGGCCCCCCCAACCGCCCGCGAGCGGCGTCCCTTCGGGACAATGGGCCCCCTCCCCCGCCTCCAAGCGAGGCGCTGCAAGGTGGAGACCGCGGCCCGGCGCCGAGCCAGGCGTCCGGAAAGTGAGGACTGAGGCGGCCGAGGAGACGCGCGAGGATGGCGGCGAAGGCGGGAGCCCGGGGAACGCGCCCCGGACGGTCCAGGGTGCTGCCTTCAGCCCCACTGCCGCCGGGGGCGGGAGCGCGGAGCGGCAGTCTCCCCAGCCACAGCCGAGGGCAGCGGGGTCCGCACACAAAGAGGAACGGCTGCCCACCCTTTGCCAGTGCCAGGGGCTGGGCAGCTCGACGGGCGCCCGGGCCCGCCCAGCCCGCGCCCCTGCCGGTCCGCGCGAGACGCCCCTCTCCGACTTACCCACAGCTCTGTGCCCCAGCTCATGGCGGAACTTGAGGCCAGTCGGCCGTCTAGCAGCCCCTGTCCGTCCGTCGGCTCTGCCGTCAGTCTGTTCGACTTCCCTCCGGCTAGCTGGCTGACTCGCGGCTCTGCCTCCGAAGGTACCGCCACCGCGGGGCTCCCCAGTGAGTGAGAGAGACGCGACTGGGAAGCTGCTGCTGCCGCTGCCACCGCCGCCGCCGCGTCCCCGCCTCCCGGAGACGGCTGGGAGGGGGCTTGGGCTTGGGCTTGGGAGGGGAGGAGGGAAGAGAGGGGAGGGGGCGGGCGCGGTGCACCCTGGGATCGGGGCGGACCCACTCTCGCCTGGCCTCGGCCCGCAGGGTCCCCCGGTGCGCAGGGACCTCTCCCCGTGGGTGCCTCCCAGAGCTTCCTGTCCGCGGCGGCCGCCGCTCGAAAATCTGTCCCGGTATGAAAAGGGAGACGCCTACCGCCCTTCTTTGCCCAGAGCCCCCTTAGACGTAGCAAGTCCAGCCACCCGCCCTTCCTGATTCTTACCTCCTCCACTTGGGAGAAACCTTGCGAGGAAACCTCATCCAAACCTTGAGTTTAGATTGTGAAGAATTATTAAAGAAAAAAGGTGTGGCTGTGTTAAGGTGATCTTGGAAGTCACTGAAATGTGAAGCGATGGAATGTCACCTGTGAATGTAAGATGCCCCCATCCTGTTTCAAATAAAGCATTTTAATGTATTTTATTTGCTCTATCAGAAAATCGTAAAAAGAGACAAATATTTCAACATTCCTTTTGGGATGTTGCCATGACACGAGATGAAAGACCTAGACAAATGTAAACTGAATTGTCACCTGTAGAGGTAAACCCCATTTCTGGAATGGGTTCCTTGAGGGGAAGGGGGACAGGCGAATGGAAGGTGGACTCCTTGGTAAGGCAAAGAGTCTATTCAGACATCTCTCAGTATCTGAAGCTTGAGGCTGGTCCACCATTTCCTTTTCCCTTTGTGAAGTTATTTCCCGGCCTGTCTGAGCAATCATTAACTGGTCAACAAGTTTGGCTGGTGCTACTAGGTATCAAGTACGCTTAGCTTGTCCCTGACTTATGCTTTACGTTTTAGCATTAATTACTCGTGTCACACACACGCACAGCACACACACACAAAACCCTGTCACAGGGTATTCCTCAATGTGTCATTACAGCTGAGTGACTTAGGTTCTCGCTACCGGCTTGTCAGCAATTGAAACTCCTCCCCTTTAGGACCTGCTCCTAAGCCCCAACCTCTTCCGCTTCAATCCTTGTTCTCCAAGCTTAGCTGGGAGTTCTCCCTTGGGGTTGAAACAAATAACCTGAGCACTCCCAACAGACCAGTTCCCGTTCTTCCTAAATTCTCTGCCACTCTTCTCTGAATCCAGCTTGAACATTCAAATGCCATCTTCCAAGTGGATTATGACCAATATTTAAATACTTAAGTGTGCCATTCACTGAAAAAGTTGGAAGAATTGACTGAATACTTTCTAATATTTTTCTACACTGCCTCTATTTCAAGTAAAATTCCTTTAAGTTATAGCATCTAGTAATTACTTCCCCTACCTCTTTCTTCCTCAAAGTCATCATGAATGCATTTAGCAGTTACCAATAACCCTTATCAGTGTTGAAAAATATATGTGTTGATGTCTGATTTTTAAAACAATTGCAATACTAAGATCTTTGTATAAGTATTGTCATTAATGTTAAGATAAATGAAACGTACTTAAGCCAAAATTACATGCTTTCCCTTAAAAAAGTAAAATACCATTTACATTAAAGATTATCTTTTACCATACTGTTTACATAATTCCCCAACAACATAATCTTCTACATGAAATTGTTCTTCCAAAGTTTCTGTAGTACTTTGACCCAAAACAATTCATTGTTCTTCAAAATGTTAGGTGTCTCGGCATCAAACTTAATATTCAGATTCAAAAAAAATTTTTTCTGTGTTATTATAAAATTTAAATATAATTCATATGACTAGTTTTATTAACTCTCCACTATGTAATTTGTAATTTACAAAATTATTTTACAATATTAAATTTTACTTAGTCTGTAAGCAAATACTAAAAAGTGAAAACTTTTAAAACAAAAGAATAAATGTATTAATATTTTGTTACAAAATAATAAAGATTAATTAGATTTTGAATTATTCTTATAACAAAGCTCTTAGATATAGGGGGCATTTAGAAATGTTTAACAAACATTCATGCATGTTTCATGCTTATATAGTTAAGTACACAAAAATATCAGCAAGCCAAGTTATAAGGCTGTTGTTTACTTAATCAAAAGTCATTGGGTATTATTTTTATACACAGTATTTATTCTTAAAGCCACTTTATTTCAATTAGGCAACAAATACCCAATTTCTTGCTAAACTCTGAATAGTTGGCTTTTGCCTGAAAAACTTGGCCCTATAGTTGTAACCTAAGTCATCTCTAATACAGAGCACTGTAGAAAATATTCATTGAAATAGTTTCTAGTGTATCAAAATTTTCTGTAGGGCTGACAAACTTAGCAAATAAAAAAGCAGGACTTTCAGTTACATTTGAATTAAAGATATTACAAGTATTACATGGGGTATACTTATACTAAAAAAACATTTGTTTTCTATCAAAAATTTAAATGTAACTAGACAGCCTGTATTTTATCTGACAAAACTCAGGATGATCTTAAATTAAACATCCTGTGTCAGGGACTCCTGAAATCAGATGAATTTAGATCAAGGGGTTGAAGAAGTTGGTGAATACCTGAAGTTAGATGTAAGAGTTTTTAACAGATGTGACTGTAGTTTTTTCTGGGGAAAAGAACACAACTTTTATTTACTCAGTCTTTCAGAAGAGTTCACCTCAAAATGTCTTGGAAGGTTTTTAAAAATCTGCCTGAGAAGTTTCAGAGCAACACGAAGAAGATGCTATCACTTTTGTTT
The DNA here is from genome assembly GCA_004024945.1 of Uropsilus gracilis. Classification (NCBI taxonomy): domain Eukaryota; kingdom Metazoa; phylum Chordata; class Mammalia; order Eulipotyphla; family Talpidae; genus Uropsilus; species Uropsilus gracilis. The sequence continues at coordinate 8,681 of PVHY01014811.1, read as the reverse complement.
AATAGAGGGAGGAACTCTTTATTATGTGTGTTTATTTCCAGAGAATATCTCTGCATGGACACACAAGAAACTGGAAGTAGAGGTTACCTCTGGAGAAAACTAGGAGACTAGATACTTTCTTTTCATGATTCTTTGCGCAATTTTATTGTCCACATTTTATCAATTTAAGAAGAGTTTAGGGAGAGTGGGTAAAAAAAATGATTAAAAAGAGTTTTAAATTTCAAAAATAACAGTCCTTAGGCCTCACTCTAGACCTATTAAGGCAGAATTTCTAAATTTCCAGTACTTGGGCCATATGTTTGTGTGTGTGTGTTTTAAATTTCACAATATACTTTGATTTTATAATGAAATCTCACACAGACATGCTATGAGATTTGCCCCCCCCAAAATCCCACAAATACTCTATATTCACACACATACTGTCCACTGTATCTTGCAAGAGACATCCGAAAAGGAATGACTTGCTTCAGTTTGGCTGGAGAGATTCTGTTTAAAACAGGTTGGAGGCAAATCAAAGCAGTTCACTCTCTGTGGTAAGATAGGAAACTACTCAGCGTTTCAATTGATGGCTTAGGAGACTCAGCAGAACCCTAATGAATGTTTTTGGCTACTAGAGTATACATGGGATAGTTGAGTGGTTGTTTATCCCTCTATTAAGTAACCTGCCTTTTGCACACTTCTCCTGGGTAGGGCCAGGGGTGGCAAGGACCTACCACTTCTGGAAACTCTCCCTAGTGGTTTGGCATCATAGGAATTTGCCCAGCCTGGTTCAAGGAGACAGCTCTGTTTGTTCACAATCTACCTCATCCTACCCACTTCCCTGCAAATAGTATTCATTGTTGCAGGAAAGAAATCAACAAACAAAACATGCCTCCAGCTGAAAATACCAGAACACTACTGTCTGAGCCATGCCCTGAAGTCAACCTGAAGGAATGGCATTTCTTTTTCACCCATGTGTCTCTAATTTTGGCAAAATTGGAAGCAAATTTCTTCCTAGCAAACAATCTAAGAGAAAAAAAATCATATTTACCCATTTATCTTAGTGTTCTATTTGTGCTTCATTGGATCCAGTGAAAAGGAATGTCACAAGTGACATGACTACCAAAATTTATGTATTTTGTCTCATTCACAGTTTTATACTAACTGGTGAGTTTTATAAACCAGTGCCCTAGAGAGTAATATCTGGTATTCTTGGTGGCTGCAGCTCTTAGCATTCCTTCCTTTGGCCTCCAGTTTGGTAATTTTTTTTTTTTTTTTACTTCAGAGACTAGGTCTTCCTATGTTGCCCAGGGTAGTCCCGAACCCATGAACTCAAGTGATTCCCTAGCCTCATGCTCCTAGGTAGCTGGGATTACAGGTGCGTGCCACCACGCAGGCTATTTTTTTGAGACTAGGTCTCCCTATGTTGCCCAGGGTAGCCTCGAAACCGAGGACTCAAGTGATTCCTAGCCTCTGTCTCCCAAGTAGCTGGGATTACAGGTGTGCGCCATCACATCCAGCCCTAGAGTTTGGTAAATTCTGAGGGTACAATGTGTGTTTCACTTATTCTTCAGAAGAGGCTGATAAAAAACTTCCCTTGATAATCCTAGAAATTTTGTTAGTCGGGGAATCCAGGATAGTCACCCTAAGACTATAAATTACATTTTTAATAAAAAGAATCATTACAGAAATGTGAATTTTGTACTTTCTCCAGAAATTGCAGATAATTTAAATTAGTTTTTTTACTTAACTGTCTCCTTTAAAGACAGAACTATTTCTGACCTGGAAGAAGCATTCAATTAATATTTTACAATTAAATATCAAAATTCTAAACTAATAAGTCAAAATTAACTTTCTACATAACTTTAAAGTTGGCCATAGATATAAGTAAGTTGGATTTCTGGGTCTGATTTTCAGATTATTTTACCCTAAATATGATTTAACCACTCATATCCTAAGTATGATTTACTTACTTTCAAATTAACTAGAATCAAATAGTTAAAAAAGAAGTATTAAAATGAAGCTGTTTATCAAATAATGTTCTTAATTTTACTCTTTTTTGGGAAGAAAAAGTATTAGCAACAGCTAATTATTTTAGATTTGCAAAATGCACATTATGTAGATTTTTAAGCAAATAAATTCCTTCAAATTTGAAAGTTTTTGAAGCTACACATAAAAATGATGTTAGTTGCTATTTTAGAATTTGTTCCAAAATTCACATGAAGATAAAGTTTTCATAAATTAAGAAGAGGAATTCAAAAAAGATCAAAGCAACCATAACTTGCACATTCCTGATAAGAGATCAGCTGAGGTGGGGGTAAGGGCTTGTGGAAGAGTAAACAAGCCTTTTTCCAGAAAAAGGAAGCAAACTTAAACCTGATTTTCTTTAAAGGGTAAGAAAGCTAATTCAACTACTACTCTCAAACTTCAAAATATGCTATCTTTTCTATTTTTGCCTTCCTAGAGAATTATACTTGCTAACATCTAATATAGTTAATGAAAATAATACATGTTAATGTATTTCAGTACAAGGGATAATTTCAAAAGATTTGACTAGAAAAACAGCTGGATTAAGACCAAATATTAAAATATATAAATTAAATCCTCACTTAATTCATTGATAGGTTCTTAGAAATTGTGACTTTAAGACACTACCCAGGAGTTTCTTTTTTTCATTGCTGTTATAACAAAACTGAGTTGACTAAAACCACCTTATTCCAACATCATGATAGTAACATAAACTCCAGGAGTAAACAAGTCAATTCAAATACCAAAGGTATAAAATACAGAAATTATTTTAGACTATAGCACTTCTTGTTTACTTATTTACCCACATTGAAAGTTTTAAAACCACAAATCTTGTTTTATAAATATGTAGGGTTATGAGATTCATGGTTTATTTTAACTTTACCTAGACAAAAGAGTTATGAATCAAAACAATTAATTTTATATTATTGTTTGGATGTGTTCATGTTTCCCCAGCTTGATGCTAGCCTCTTCAAAGTTGGGGATCACAGGTCAGTCACAAGGTAGATTAATAGAAGCTTTGAAGTTGGTTAATTGGTTTTAAAGTACCAGCAAGATAATCTCTAAGCCTATCTAACCTGCCCACTTCAAGCAAGTTGTTTGCTTATCCTTTACTTTACATTCCCCCAAAAAGGGAGTTTTAAATTCCCCAGAAAATATATTTTGGATAATGTGTTCAGGTTTTGTCAAACCCGTGCAACTGCTACATATGAAAAGATTTTAAGAAAAACTCTACCAAGTGATAAACTTACTAAAGATGGATATATTCTACTTTATACAAACCTGATAGAGCTTTAAAAAATTTAAGCAAAAAGCTCCCACACTAGCACTGCAGAATAGGAAAGCCAACCTCTTTAACAAATAGTGCTGAATAGCCATAGGAAAAAAAACAAATAGTGAGCTCCTTTCTCCGGTGATGCACAAAATTCAGTTCCAAGCAAATTTTAAATCTAACTGTAAACATTTATGTAGTGAAGCTTCTAGAACATACCATGTAAGATTATCTTACTGATTTTGGTTTAGGGAGAAAAATTTAAAACAAGACTCAAAAAGTACTTAGGATAAAGGGGGAAATGATATATTTGAGTATATTAAAAATGTATCAAGAAGTGCTTGGAAGAGAAAGAAAAGACAAACGCAAAATGGGAAAATACATTAGCAATATATATACACCCAACAAAGGACTTGCATTGAGAATGTGTAAAGAATCTTTATAAAACTGTAACATAGATCATATGATACAGAATTGGCAGAATACACAAGTCAACACCGTAAGAAAATATGTAGGTATTCTACAAACACATTTAAAAGCGTTTAACCTCATTAAATATCAGAGAAATTAAAAGCACCAACAAAATATCCTATGTGTCTATCAGAATGACCAAAACTAAAAAGATTGATGATAGCATGTGGTAAAAATGTGCAATAAAAGAAATTCTCACACACTGTTGCAGAAGTGTGAATTGATAGAACTTGGAGGAATATTTGGCAATACCACATTCTGTATGACACCAAAATTCTACTGCCAGATATATACTCAAAAGTAATACAGCTGTTAGTTTCCCAAGAAGCATGTGTAAGGAAGTTCATAGCCCCAGTTACTCAAACAGCTAAATACTAGAAACAACCCAAATTTCCTTCAGTAATAGAACAGATAAATGGAGATACAATCATAATATATAACAACACATTACAAAAAAAAAGAAGGAATAAAATATACCCACAAGAAAATGCAGTAAGAAATATTGGAGAAGAAAATCTGACACGAAAAATATGTAATATATTGGTGACATTTTTCAAAACAGGAAAAACTTACATTGTACTATCAAAAGTCAGGATGATCTCTGGGAGAAGGAAGAGGATAATGACTGGAAGAGAACACAAGAGGGATCTTATGAGATGCTAGAGATGTCCTTTCATTTTATCTGGGTGATGCTTATGACAAGTAATTTCATTTTGTGATGATATTTCAAACTCGTGTTACTTTTAATTCTGCGTTTTGTATGGGTGTTATAATTCAGTTTTCAGGAAAAAAATTAAAGAACTGCTCTCTTAAGGGTACTTATTTACGTTCTAAAATAACTAATTTCCAAATAGTAATATTGGATCCAAAATTCCACAAACATGTCTGCTGAATAACACGGTTGTAGGTATGCAAATTGTTATTAAAGGAGTTTAATCATTGCATTAGTTTTGACTGCCATCTAATGGCAAGAATGCTACATTCATATAGAAGCAAATAGAACCTGTCCCTGTAGTGAGCAAAAAAGAATATTAACTGAGTAAAATTTGCATGAATGTTTTTCTGTACAATTTATTATCTACAGATATTAGGGAAATATTTGGACATGTTTTAAATACAATATTAGAACATGAACAAAATATTATGACATTCATTTGGGATTGTTAAGTCCGAAATAAAACAGAATTTTCCATCTCTTTGTGTAAGAAGTTCCTGATCCTAGTAGAATTTTTATTCTTTCACTAGACCATACTTTATGGTCCTTAGATTACAGCCCACTTAGTAGAGCAAATTTCAAGCAACATAATACATATTTCAGTTACCATGAAAATCCAAAAGGAAAAATAGACTTAATACGTTTAATTCCTTAAATGTAAGCAGTTCTCAGTATAAAGCACTGTATTGATGCGCTGCTTACAGCTTTCTACTTGGACTCTAGTTTTCCACTGGAATTTTGAAAGCAGAGGCCCCTTTGACATATAGTCTAATCTAGAAGGTACATACCTATAATGAAATCGACAACTTTCTTGAGTGAGAATAAGCATTTTTTTTTTTTGGGGAGACTAGGTCTTGCTATTTTTGCCTGTGGAACCGCAGGCTCTCGTTGCCCGGGGTACCACAGACTCAAGCAATCCCCAGCCTCAGCTTCCCAGGTAGCTGGGATTACAGGCACGCGCCACCACGCCCAGCTATTTTTTGAACTAGTCTTACTACGGGCCCCAAGTGGGACTCGAACCGCGATCCCTAGCCCCGGCCGCTTCATAGGTTGAAGCTTACAGGCACGAGCCACCGTGCCCGGCCTGCACTCTTGAACCACTATAATTTACTAGATATTTTTGAAAGCAAAGAAAAATTTCCCTAGACAATATCCAAGAGTCTGACGATTAGCAATCTTTTTGGTGGGTTGCAACAACTTCTATGAAAAACAGAAAGGGGCCAGGCATGGTGGTGCATGTGTGTAAGCGGCAGCCTAGGAAGCCACGACCCGGGCCAGGAATTGCTGTTTGAGTCCTACCTGTAATCCCAGCTACCTGGGAAGCTGAGATTCGGAATTGCTTGAGTCTGTGGTTCCCCGGGCAATGTGAGCCTGCAGTTCTGCAGGCAAAAATAGCAAGACCTGGTCTCCAAAAATAAAAGGGGGGGGGGTGGAGAAAATATTGGGAAAAAGGAAATTTTAGATATCTTCCTTTCTGTATCCTGTTCCTCTTTAAATCCTGCCTCACCGGGCACAGTGGCGCGTACTTGTAAGCGACAGCTTATGGAGTCGCGGTGGGGTCTGGGGATCGCAGTTCGAGTCCCGCCTGGGGCAGCACAGCAAGTCCTGGTCCCAAAAAATAGCTGGGCGTGGTGGCGTGCACCTGTAATCCCAGCTACCTGGGAAGCTGAGGCTGGGGGTTACTTGAATCCGTGGTTCCACGGGCAATGTGAGCCTGCAGTTCCACAGGCAAAAATAGCAAGACCTAGTCTCAAAAAAACAAAACAAAACAAAACACCAACTCCAGCCTCTAGAAGTTAGAAGACTTATAACTCTAGAAGTTAGAAGACCTCTCCCTTGGAAACCCCAGATAGAATCAGTTCTACTTAAAAAAAAAAAAAAAAAAAAAAAAGGCCGACTGCGGTGGCGCACGGCTTTAAATCCCAACCTAGGATGGGAGGCCAAGACTGGGATCACTTGAGTCCGCCGGTTTGAGACCCTCCCGGGGCAACACAGCGAGACCTAGTCTCAAAAAATAGCTGGACGAGTTGTTGTGCGCCTATAATCCCAGCTACCTGGGAGACTGAGGCTGGGGATCGCTTGAGTCTGGGGTACGGGCAACATGAGTCTGCTATTTGCCCTGCAACATAGCGAGACCTAGTCAAAAAAGAAAAAAGAAAAAAAAAAAAGCCTTGATTTTAACCCAGTGAGACTGATTTTGAACTTGTGACCTACCAGACACGCTTTTTTTTTTTTTTTTTTTTTTTTTTTTTTTTTTTTTTTTTTTTTTTTTTTTTTTTTTTTTTTTTTTTTTTTTTTTTTTTTTTTTTTTTTTTGAGACTAGGTTTCGCTGTGTTGCCCGGGGAACAGCAGATTCACACATTGCCCAGGAGATCCCCAGCCTCAGCCTCCCAGGTAGCTGGGATTACAGGCGTGCACCACCGTGCCCAGCTATTTTTTGAGACTAAGTCTTGTTGTAATGCCCCGGGCGGGTCTCGAACCTGCCCATTCAAGCGATTCCTAGTCTCAACCTCCTTTCCGAGGTTGGGATAAAGGTACACGCCTTTGCACACGGCCCCCCACGCATGCTTCTTATGTGCTACTTAAGAACTCCTGTTTTCTTTTTTTCCCATTTTTCTTTTTCTTTTCCTTTTTTTATTTTTAAGACACTAAGTCTCGCTGTTGCCCAAAGTTATCTCAAACCCACGGACTCAAGTGATCCCCAGCCTCAGCCTCCCAGGTAGCTGGGATTACAGGGGCATGCCACCATGCCCAGCTTTTTTCCCCTTTTCCTTCTAGAAATTTTATTTATTCATTTAATTTATATATATATATATTTATACACATATATGTATGTGTGTGTGTATATATATATATATTTCACATCTTTGCTTTCCCCGGGGGATAACCTACCTCCTTCCCTCCCTGATCGTTCCTTCCCATTCCCCACCTCTCCCCCAGTTGTGTTTTTAGTTTTGCTCTTAGCATGTTCTGATTTTTCCTCCTGGTCTTTTGCTTGTTTTTCTTATATCTCATATATTAGTGAGACCACTTGGTGTCTTTTTCTTTCTGGCTTGTTTCTGCTAGTGTGATTTCTTCTAAGTACATTCATATTATAAAATTGTCAAATTTGTAGTTTTTATTTTTTTCTTTTCTTTTCTTTTTGAGAATAGGTCTCACTTTTTGCCCGTGGAACCCTAGGCTCATGTTGCCCGGGGTATCACAGACTCAAGCAATCCCCAGCCTCAGCTTCCCAGGTAGCTGGGATTACAGGAGCGTGACATCACGCTTAACTATATTTTTGAACTAGGTCTCTATGATCGCAGGTCTCTAACCGCAATCCCCAGTCCCAGCCACTACTCCATAGGTTGTTGCTTACAGGCACGCACCACCGGGCCCGGCTTAAATTTGTCGTTTTTAATTGATGAGTAATATTCCATTGTGTATATATACCACATCTTTTTCATCCAGTCATCTGTCTTAGGGCATTTGGGTTGTTTCCATGTCCTTGCAGTTATGAATAGTACTGCAGTAAATATCCAAGCACAGGTGTCCCTTTGTATCCACATTGAAGTCTTCTTTGGGTAGATTCCCTCTTCTAGAAATTTTAAAGTGTTATCTTTTAATGTAAGTCTATGAATCATTTTGAGTAAACTTTTGCACGGTATATTGGTGTGAGATAAGTACACAGTATTCAGGTTGTGTATATGTACGGTGCATTTTGTCACATGGAACTATACAATTATTCCAGCTTCATTTTTCTTTAAGTTTGCCATTTCCCCATTAAATTGCATTAATTCCTTGTGAAAAGTCAATTGACTAAGTACTCCTACTCTGTACCTCTCCATTGACACTTAACCGTTATTGTAACTTTTTAAGTCTTGAAATCAAATAGTAGTAGTCCTCCAATTTTATCATTTTCAATGTTGTTTTGACTGTTATATTCATTTTCACATACATTATAGAATTACCTTAATTGTTCCTATAAAAAAATTTGTTCATCTTTTTTCCACCCCCACCCCTAAAAGTAAAATTATATTGAATCTATAGAATAGATTGTCATCTCAACAATATGGAGTCTTGCCGGGCACGGTGGTTTGTGCCTGTAAGTTTCAGCCTATGAAGCGGCTGGGGCTAGGGATTGCGGTTCGAGTCCCGCCTGGGGCCCATAGCGAGACCGAGTTCCAAAAAATAGCTGGGCGTGGTGGCACGTGCCTGTCATCCCAGTTACCTGGGAAG
>PVHY01014810.1:0-37555 GCA_004024945.1 Uropsilus gracilis | reverse complement strand
GAACCGCAGGCTCTCGTTGCCCAGGGTACCACAAACTCAAGCAATCCCCAGCCTCAGCTTCCCAGGTAGCTGGGATGACAGGCGCATGCCACCACGCCCAGCTATTTTTTTGGAACTAGGTCTCGCTACGGGCCCCAGGCGGGACTCGAACCGTGACCCCTAGCCCCGGCCGCTTCATAGGCTGAAGCTTACAAGCACGAGCCACCATGCCTGGCCTTGGTGGGTTTCTTTTTGTTTTGTTTATTGTCTATTTTGCTGTACAGAAACATTTTAGTTTGATGTAGTCCCAACTGTTTTTGTTTTCCATCATTATTTTGCCAGCTATAGTTGCTTCCAGAAATGGATTTCTGAAGTGAAATTCATAGAAGGTTTTCCTCTATGTATTTTCCTCTACGTATTTTATGGTTTCAGGTCTCACATCTAAGTCTTTTATCCATTTTGAGTTGATTTTTGTACAAAGTGTGAGGGTGTTATCTTGGTTAATTTTTTTGCAAGTCATGGTCCAGTTTTCCCAGCACAATTTACTGAAGAAACTGTCCTTGTTCTAGTGTGTATTTTTTGCCCCTTTGTCAAAGATTATTTACCATATGTGTGTGGTTGCATTTCTGGATACTCAATTCTGATCCATTGGTCTGTCTGTTTTTGTACCAGTGCCATGCTGTTTTAAATATTATGGCTTTATAGTATAGTTTGAAGTCTGGGGATGTAATATCACCATTCTCTTTTCTATTTGTCAGGAGGGTTTTGGCTATTCAGGGTCTTTTGTTGCTCCATATAAACTTCAGCAATTTTTGTTCTATCTCTTTAAAATATGTCATTGGGATCTTTATTGGAATTGCATTAAATTTGTATATTGCCTTTGGTAATATGGCCATTTTGATAATGTTGATTCTTCCAATCCATGAGCAGGGTATAACTTTCCATTTTAAAATATCTTTTTCTATGTCTTTTAAGAACGTTTTATAGTTTTCTTTGTATAGGTCTTTTACTTCTTTTGTTAGGTTTTTTCCCAAGTATTTTTCATTGGTGCAATGGTAAATGGAGTGGTTTTTTTAAAATCTCTTCTTCTTCTGATTAATTCTTTGTGTATATGAATGCTACTGGTTTTTGTGTGTTGATTTTATAACCAGCTACCTTACTGAATTGATTTATTATTTCAATTAGCTTTTCTGTTGATTTTTTTGGGTTCTCTACATAGAGTATCATATCATCCACATATAATGATAGCTTTATTTCTTTGTTCCCTATTTGAATTTCTTTTATATCTTTCTCTTGTCTTATTGCCCTAGTTAGGACTTCCAGAACTATGTTGAAAAGGAGTGGATAGTTTGGCCATCCTTGCCTGGCTCCAGATCTTAATTGAACTGATTTCAGTTTTTTCCTATGGACGGTATTTTCTGTGGGTTTGTTATATATATATAGCTTTTTATTATATTTAGGTAATTTCCTTTTATGCCCATTTTTCTTCAGGGTTTTCATCATGAAAGGGTGCTGAACTTTATAGAATGCTTTTTCCGCATCTATTGATATGATCATATGGTTTTTGTTTTTCTCCTTGTTGATGTGATGGATTATGTTGATTGATTTTCAGATATTGAACCATCCCTGTGCCCCTGGGATGAATCCCAATTGGTCATAATGAATAATCCTTTTTATGCACTGTTGAATTTGGTTTGCCAGAATTTTGTTTAGAATTTTGCATCTGTGTTCATTAGGGAGTTTGGTCTATAGTTCTCTTTCTTTGTGCTTTTTATGTGGTTTTGGAACTACTGTAATGTTTGCTTCATAGAATGTATTTGGTAGCTTTCCTTCTTTCTCAATTATTTGAAAGTTTTATTTTTTTTCAACCTTCACAATGGAAAAGACTAAAATAAGATCTACATTTAAAATTTTTTGTTACTGTAACATTTATTTAGAACAAATTTTCTAAACAACAAAGAATTGTATAATGACTTTTTAAAATTTTAATTATTTTACTGAGGAAACATTGGTTTACAACACTGTATATGCTCTAAAGGTATAGGTTCACACCTCTTCAATTGTTTGTTACCTCACCAGACTCACTACCAAAAGCACCAGTAACCCTCTACCAAAGCACCAGTTATAATTCCCCCACCCCCACTCAGGGAGCCATGATTCTGCAGTCAAATTTCTAGGGAGTTTTTTTGGTGGTGGTGGTGGTGTTTTTTTGTTTGATTTATTTTCTTTTATTGTGTGTGTGTATATATATAATGTATTACATTATTGTGTACCCCAGGATTTTCCCATTTCCTAGCATCTATTAACCATCTTATTCTTTTTTGCCCTCTGCTTCCCCTATTTTCTTCCCCCTCCTCCTATTTCACTCTTTGAAAGAGTTTTAATGTTTGATAGAATTTGGAAACCATCTGGCTCTTGTTTTTAGGAAGAGTTCTGATGATGCCTCAATTTCATTGCTTGTGATTTAGGTTAAAGTTCTATGTGTTTTAAGTGCTATCTCTTCTTTGTTCAATTTTGGATGGCTGTATCATTGGAGAAATTTGTCCATCTTATCCAGGTTTTATTTGTTTGCATATAGATATTTGCAGTAGTCTCTAATTGCTAAGATAAATAGTTTTAAATAGACTATCACTACTTTAGAAATTGAATCTATGATTTAAATGTTTTCATATGTATTTTTGCAAGCATTTCAGTGGGAATATTTAAGAAATAAAATAGCTAATCTTCCACAAATTCACTAAGGGATTAAAATTTAAGGAATTCATCTGCAAGTCCTACTATGAAGCTTAACACAACCTTGGTACTGAAACCTATCAAAACAATGAAATGACATTAAAAAGAGCATGAAATAAAAATTACAGATACAGGGTAGCCATAAAATATATTTAAAAGTCTTAAATACAATGCTAACAATTCAAATACAGTGTCTGTCTTTATCTCTCATTCCGACCTGACCAGTAGCCACCATCGTTCAACTTTTCCTTCCTATTTTGTTCCCCTGGAATGTCTTTCTGCTTGTTACCACCTGTCAAAATTCTTCTAGGCTAAGTTTCAATACATGGACCCAGTTGGAAGGAAACTCTCCCCCCCCCCCTGTGATTTCTGATTACTTTGGGGAAGTATTTCATGTACAGGATCAAGGATAGTCATAGTTTTCATCCCTGGTACGTATATAACCCTTTGCCTATAAGTAAAAAGATTCTTAAGAATTTCACTATCTTAGTGCTACAAGAAATGTAGCACTCACTTGAAATGTGTATGTGCCTTTTGCTTCCCTAGAATGTCACTTCTTGAAGGCCAGGATTAGCTCCATTCATCAACGTATCCACTGAAGATCTTATTTAACATAGGGATCTCACACTATCAACTCTCAAAATCGTATGTGCGAAATTCCATTGATTTATTTCGTGGTTGGTATGCTATCTAATGTCTCCACTTGGGTTTTATAGGTTAGCTCTGGGATAAACCCACAGGTTATCTGCAATATACAAATGATCTACATTATAAAAACATTTAAGTATTAAACTCATTATTTTCTACCAGAAAAATGTCTGACCATAACTTTTCTTCCTGGCCAGGCACAGTGGCACATACCTGTAAGCTTCAGTCTATGAAGCAGCTGGGGCTAGGGATTGCGGTTTAAGTCCCGCTGGGGGCAACACAGCGAGACCTAGTTCCTAAGAATAGCTGGATGTGGTGGCACGTGCCTGTAATCCCAGCTACCTGGGAAGCTGAGGCTGGGGAATTGCTTGAGTCTGTGGTACCCCAGGCAATGTGAACCTGCGGTTCCTCAGGCAAAGTAGCGAGAGACCTAGTCTCAAAAATACCCAGAAACAAAAAAAAACCCTTTTCTTCCTGGTTCACCAAACCTACAGGATGTAGGTGTGTAAATTCTTTGAATGCTGCATTCCCTAAATATTAACCTTCTGAGGTCTTCTTTTTTCAGCACTGCTGGATAACAGCAACTGTCCTTAGGCAAAGCAAAGAATAATTAAGGCTCTACTTTAGAAAACTAAACCTTATGACCCAGGAATCCTACTTTAAGACATCTATCCAAAGAACAGATTCCATCAACTCAAAAAAAACTACATACTCTACGATGTTTATTATGGCATCATCTATAGTATCCACTACATGGAAATGACCCAAGAAGGGATGGTATGACACATGATGGAATGCTATTCAGCCATACGAGAGGATAAAGTGTTGCCATTTGCAGCAAAATGGAAAGAGTTCAAGAAAATTATGTGTAGTAAAGTGAGTCAGAATGACAAAAACAAATATTGGACATTAACACAGCAGGTAACTAACACTTATAAAAATGCATAAGAAAGGTGAAACTTCTGAGGTCAAGAAGGAGGAGGAAGAGAGGAAGGATCAAAGAAAGGTATATAAATAGTGGTAGGAAAATACAGAAAATTCATATAAAGAAAAAAATTAAGTAAGGTTCACTGACATTTCAGTTTCGCTCAAGTTAGGAAGGAGGTAATTCATGATCACCTAGCCGCTTGATATATGTTCAATGATGCTTAATGACAAGGATGTGCATTATTAGTTGATTTTATCATTGTAGGAACATCATACAGTGAACTTACTGAAACCTTCAGCCTGCTATACACCCAGGTTGTATGGTATAGGTTGTTGGGATCACTGTCATTACCTGCAGTCCACTTTTGGTCTAAATGTTAAGTGATGCATGACTATGCGAAGTCGTAATAGGGGGTTGTCTAGTAAATCCAGCTCTGGGATTCAGAGATGAACTGGAGAGACAGCAATGACCTGGAGAATTCACCTTCCTTTCAGGTGAGGACTCACCTGACTTTAGGTAAAAACATGGGACCACAATTAAGAAGAAGGATCCTATGTAGCAAAAGGTTCTGGCCTCCAAAGAGGACAGTTCAAATGAATTCTGTCATCCAAATGATAGAGCAGTTCACTCATTTTACAAATGTATATTGAGTACCTACTTTGTGCATGTATGGTATTCTGTACTGGGAATATGGCAAAATCCATAAAATCTTTGAGTACTGGTTGAGAATATGTTTTTTATTTTTAAAGTAAAATTCCTAAAAGAAATGAAAATATGTCCACATGAAAACTTGTACAAAAAAACTCAAGCAGCATTATTTATGATAGTCTTAAAGTGGAAATGTTTATCAATATTTATCAATAGAGGCATAGAGTGGTGAGCATAGTTGCCTTCCAAATGTTCATCAGCTGCTATAGGTTATGTAACATGTGATATAGGTATACAATGGAATATTATTTGGTTGTTAAAAAGAATGAAGTGCTGATAGCTCTAACAATATAAATGAACTTTGAAAACATGCTAAGTTACTGAAGTCAGTCACAAAAATCAACATATCTATGATTCCATTTTTTATGAAGTATCCAGAAAAGACAAATTTATAAAAAATAGATTGTTGATTGGTTGGGATTGGGATCATTTGAGGAGACTGCTAATGAGTGCAGGAGTTGTTCTAGCGGTGATGAGAATGTACTGTAACTATAATGATGGTTGAATAATTCTGAGAATATACCCAAAACAATTGAATTGTGTGTTTTAAATGGGTGAGTTACATGGTAGGTGAATTATACTTTAATTTGAAAAGTAAAAGTCATATAACTTTAAAGTGATATGTAAGTTCTAGTAAGTGCTATGGAGTTTGATAGATCTATGGGTTAGGGGCAAAGCAGAGATAAAGACATCTTGGAGGGTAGGGTTGGGGATACAATTTTGATACAGAACAGGAAGGGTAGGTCTCACCCATAAATGACACTGAAATATATATATCAAAAAGGAGGCTAAGAGGAAAATACTAGACTTGACATCTGCAAGGGTAAGAAATTTTTTCCAATAGCTCAGTCATTCCCACAGGACAATTCAGATGTAAAAAGCACAGGTAAATAATAAGTAATCACAGTTTTAGAACATTTTTAATATTCCTTACATTTTGTTTTCCTATTTACCTTCATGACAAGGACTTTTGTGAGAACAGAAAGCACTAAATCAATACATCTGGGGTATAGGGATTTTAGAAGTTTCTTATGGTGAGATTTGTTTTTTTGTTGTTTTAGATACATGCACACACTAGGATGCTTGAAATGTACATATTTTCCCTTTTGGATTTCTTAGTTGAACAGATAAATAGATGTAAATAAATAAATAGATGTAATTAAATAGATAAATAGATAATAAACAGATAAATAGATGTAAATAAATAGATTCCTGTCTGCATTTTTATCTTAAATACTTTAATTTTTCTCTCTTAGGACCCTAGTTTTCTCCTCTTTACCCCTGAGATTAACTTTAGTAAGACAAATGCTCTGACCTGTGATGTCAGCTTTTAGAAGCTTCTCGCTGTGGCCAGTGGAGGGCACTGGAGATCTGTCGGTTGTTTAGTGCCCCAATCCCAGAGGGCTGGGTGGGGCCTGGAGCATTCCTTCAGCCCCTCCAGCTCCAGCCCTGACTCAGAAGCAGACGGCACAACCCCTTCGTTAAGGGCAAGCTCAGACATATTTCTGCAGTGCTTAACACTTTTTCAGCCTCAAACATGATGTCTGCTAAGCCTTCCAACGGATAATGTGTTCCTGCTACTTGCATTCGTTTTGCTTTTGTTTTCGAGTCTTTTTTGAGGTAAATGCAGAATTTAAATTTCATAACCGAAAGAAAAAAAAATTCACCAGACACCCTTAAGGGCACTGAACTATATCACAGAGAAGCGGTACAGGGAATGGACAAGGCACAACCTACTCCGCTGAGTAGGGCTGCTCGGTCACCCAAGTAACCAGCACAAGTCTTACATTTCAATCTTTACAGTAAAAGTCGCTGAGAATAACAACAGTTAATTTTGAAAAGTGCATAAATATCTGAAAAGATAGCAAACGTTTACAATTGATAACTGCAGTACACCCAGAGCACAAGACAGGCATTCTCATCCACTGTAGATGGTTGTAGATATTGTTCAAGCCTTTTAGAATGCAATTCGGCAAAAATGTTCAAACATTTGCGTGCTCTAAATCTCCATCTCTAGAAATTAGCTCCCTAGAAATGCTTGTGTGTGTATACAAAGGTATCACAAATAATAATGATAACAGCATCTAGTAATTGCTATGTGTCAGGTATTATCGAAAACTTTACCTAGTTTGAATCATTTCACTCTAAAAATAGCCGGGTGGTCCACCCCCTTTATTGATAGGGAAACTGAGGCACAGGGTGGTAAGGTAACAGCTGTGAGGATTCAAAACTGCAGGCTGATTCCAAAGTTCGTGTTTTTAAGGACTCTGTTCTGCTCTGCAGTCCGGAATATTTACCGTAGGATTATTTATCAAAGTGTAAAACTGGAAACAACTTAATCTAGCCCCAGTATGCCAGCTAACTGATGACTGTGGACACATGCACTTTTGCATATGCTGATTCAAAGAAAGATAGTGTGAGGATGTCGGATTTGGGATGATTTTGTGAGGATGGGGGAGATTTCAAATAACGCTTGTCTGTACATGGATTTTTATGACCCATTTGTATTTGGACATATATATGAATATAGAAAAGAAATGGATGAGCATACTGATGTTCAGTTGTATGCATATAACCTTTGAGGAGGGCAATGGTTTTTATGCTGGGCATGATCGTAAAAAGGGGTTTCATCCTATATAATTCTGTATTGTTTAAGTGCTTTAAAATAAAATATATATGCATACTACTGTAACACCCTTTCAAAGAAAAATACAATATTGTGTAAGAACAAAGAGATCTGCAATTTTACAGATTTGTAATCATGTAAGACTTTTTTAAGTTTTGGAAGGGTTTGTAATGTCAGTCATTAATTTAGCAAATATTTTTGAATAAAATAATTAGATATTACTAACTAGATGCTAATCAATATACTGTCAAGGTACTGTCACAGGCCCTGGAAATATAATGTTGACCAAGAGAAGTACAGTTTTTGCCCTCAAAGATTATGCAAAATATTTTGCTATACAACCATATTAGAAAGTATGGAGAAAATGCATAAAAATGTTAATAGTATTATCTTAGGAGTTTTGGGTTTTCTCTGGTTCTTTCGTATTCCAGTTGTTTTTTTTTTCAATTAGCTTGTGTTTCTTTCACAATTAGAAAAATATGTATTTTAAAGAATCGAAGCAGGTTGTCTAGTTCTCCGCTCATGAAAAAGAAAGTCATTATAGTAGAGGAAATGAAATGTTTCCTGGAGAAGGAGAGGCTTGGACAGGCTCTTCTGTTCTGCTCCTGAACCATGAGTTTATGGAATGCTAGAAAAAAGCCTTCCAAAAAAACCTTGAGTGCAAGGGAAGACTTCTCATCTCAGCATCAACAGTCCAGTTCTGCCCCTTTCTAGCTGTGCAACCCTGACACATTTATTTGCTTCTCTGAACTTCCATTTCTTCATTTATGAATGGGAATAACAGAAATGATATCATAGGATGGTTATGGAAATTAAGTAAGATAATATGTGCAAAAATCTTAAACCATGCTTGGTGCATAGTTATGCTTCTTTTATGTTAAACTGCTGCCAGATGTAGTAGACAATTCAATTCTCATTTCCGTGATTCCCTATCCCAACCTCCATACACAGAGGTCACTTATACCAACCATACACTACAAAACACATTACCAATACATGCAGAATATATCACTAATGTTATTCAGGTAACTGTGCAATTAACTCATTTTTCTAACAGTTGTAGCCAGAAGGGAAGACAGCTGTGTACCAACCAAACACAAGTAGAGAAAGAAAGCAGGAAAACCACAGTTCTAGTCTGACTCTCCCTGAACTTTGAAACCACCTCTGTACCCTCAATTACATGGACCAATGAATCCTTCTGCTGTTTTAAAATAATCACTAATGGATAGTTTGTCTCATATACAGCAGTATACCCCATTATCCATGACCTTGCTTTCCCAGTTTTCAATTATCTACAGTCAACCATAACCTGAAAATATTGTGTACAATGAGTTATTTTGAGAGAGAAGAAAACACATTCATGGAATTCTTATTACAATAATTTAGTATGATTGTTCTATTTTATAAGTAGTTATTATTATTAATTTCTTCCTGTGCCAATTTACAAATTCAGCATTATCATAGCTACATTATATAAAGGAAAAACCATTGTGAATATAAGGTTTAGTACTATTAAGTTTTCAGGGTCTTAAAAGGTCTCTACACGTATGAGAACAATTGTGTACTCATGAAACAGACAAGTATTTGGCGGACAAGTGAGTTTCCCAGTTTAGTTTTGACTCATGAAACCAAATTTATAGAGCATGGCCCTACGCAGAGTCACACCAAAATTGTAACCATGGTATGTTTGTCGCTATTGCTACGTATTCCAAATCCAGTTTCTCTTGAAATAATTTTTAATTCAAGTTCATTTCGAGTGTAATAAAGATCTGAGCCATCAGAATTTTTTCTAGTGGACACATTTCATCAATCACCTTCTTGGCCACAGGATTGGAAGGTACAACAAGTGCAGGAGTCACTGCAGGTTCTGAGGCTCTGGGAACTGGGGACCCCTCCAGAGCTGGCCCAGGGACTGATGGTCCAAGGGAACTTTGTAAACAAGGGCTGCTCCATGGAGTCCTCTTCTCTTGAAATTTGTCGCTGGAGGGAACAGACTGAACACTAAGAAAGGGGGATAAACTGCATTCTCAGTTAAGGAATTACTTGATTTATACATGATTTCTCGGTGTCCTCTGAGCTCAGAAAGAGGTAGAAACATCAAGAGTAAATGAGAAGAGCAGTCCTGTCTTTCCTCATAAGTGCTGAAAAACTTGAATTGCTCAATATTTTAAATGTCTTTTACTCGTTTTGATAGTAAAAACCACTACAGTCAGCAAGGAAATAAGATAGTGGGTATTGTGAGTCTAGTTTATTTTATTTTTTTGACTTGAGATTTTTTAGAAAGCTTAGAATCAGGGTAGCTAATGGACAAGTGGAAAAAAATGGAGTGGTTTGCAATAAAATGATGTTGAATAGGATGGTCCCTTCCTCAACACCCTCCAACACCCATCCCCCAAACCCCCTACATACATACACAAAAGCAGTGAAGATGTCATTGCTTTCATAGTCAAGTGCATCTCTCTATTTTCCAATGGAAAGCACTCCACAAATTTCTCTGGACTTCCTTCTAGTCTTGTCTCTTGCTAACCTTTCTCTATCCCACACAAACATCTAGGACTCCTTTCTCATCATGTCTTACATCTGGGCTTTGTTCAATCTATTCCACTCCTTCTCTCTCCCCCAATATCTGCCCATTAAGTTTATACTCTTTATTTCATTTAAGACAGCTCAAAATTGATATACTCCAAAGAGCCTTGAAGGGTCTCCTGGTAGCAAAGAATCTCATTGACATTAGTATTCCCAAGGTATTTTGTATGTACTGATCATGGACTTACTGCCATCTGTCTTGTATCGCAGTTATTTATGTGTTTTTCTTCCACACTTGGTTTCCAGTATGGAATGCAATGCAAAGCTATGTTTCTTTCACTTCTGAATCTCCAGTTATGAGCTTTGCACATTTTGTAATGCTCATAGGCTCAGTATCTCCCCATTTCCTTCCAACACTTACGTTGAATCTCCATTTATGAGCTTTGCACATTTTGTAATGCTCATAGGCTCAGTATCTCCCCATTTCCTTCCAACACTTACGTTGAATGCATAAGAACAGTTACCCTTCATTCATTCAAGTACCATTGAAAAGCTCTACATATGTTGACTCATTTAAAACACATCACACTCCTGGAAAGTAGGTTCCCTTTTCTATTCCCAGTTTACAGTAAAAAAAAAACTGATAGATGATACAAATAGCCTGAGGTCCCACCGCTAGTAAGTAGAGAAACTGAGATTTGAAAATAGAAAATCTGGTTTCAAAGAACCTGCTCTTTCCCCACGAGACAGCTATAGAAAAAGAATATAGGTTATTGTTGTATTCTTTTGGAAGAATCAGAGACTTTGCTAAACTGTGAGTCTTGCGCCTGAACTCCTATGTACTAGACTAGAAAGCTGGACTATGTATGGACAAGTTCACTGAAAACTGCAAGCTCTTGAAGTAGACATTTCTCAGACATCACGCTGTGATGTCTGTCGATCTCACTGTGCCTAGGTAGGTAGGTGCCACCCACAAGAGTCCTGCTTTCCAAGATAGAAACCCTGAAAACTCAGTTCCCTGCGTATTCTTTGTAGCTAGCACATGACATGTGAGACTTCATTTCAGAAGGGACATGAGGACACAAAACTCTGGGGAGGACAACCATTTTGCAAAGAAAAGCAGCAGCAGAGAGGACTGTGATCCTGAAGCTGAATTTTCAATCAAGCATTTGTTGTATGTGGTCAGTTGTTTGGCATAGCTGAGCCCTGCAGCCAGGAGGGTCTTGTGTGTCCACCACAGCGGGGAGGACAAGGCTCTATAGCAAGGGATTGCTCATCAGACCAGTTCTGCCCACAATTCTGTGTTCTTCCTGAAAGTGTAGCTTCAAGCCTTTACTCTTTTTTTTTTACTTTACTCTTCCCACTGGTTCTGCAAAACACCCTGTGATATTGCAGTTTATAATAAGACAGAGATATTTGGTCTTTATCCCAGTGGGGGCAGAGATCAAAGGGTCTTTTGTCATGTTAATTATGTGACTTTAGGGGAAACCCTAGGTATCTTGTATGGGAGGGCTGGTTGTCAGGTGAACTAAGTAATGATTTAAGGGTTGGAGCTTTCAGTGCCTTTACGATGCCCCAGAAATGATAGGTTCATAGTGCTAAACCTGTGAGCATTATAATATGTGCAGAGCTCATAGATGGAGACTCAGAGGTAAAAGAAGACACCATCTCTAGGGAGGGGAAAGTTATTAGAGATTGAATTCAATCACCAGTGGCTAGTGATTTAATCATTCTTGACATTCATTAGAATCCTACATAAAACCCCAAAGCACTGAGTTCTGAGAACTTCCTGTTTGGTGAAACCTAGAGGCTGGTACCATACTGGAAAGGGCAGGGATTTCCCCGCCTTTCTCCATACCTGTCCAACACACTCGACTGTTCCTGAGTTATATCACTTTAGAATAATCTAGTAAATAAGAATGTTTCCTTGCTTTCTGTGGGCTTTTCTAACAAATGAATCAAACCCAAGGTGGGAACCTCCCATCAGTACCTAGTCACAGTGAAAACAGTGAAAACATGGCTGACAAGAAACTGGTTTATTAGTACTGGTACTAGCTCAGTGGATTCATATCCAAAGGCTGAGTCCCCTAACAGGGAGTTAAGGACTTATACAATACTTTATGCTTTGGTGTTATGGATGGGCTATCATGGGTGATAGTACAAGGCCTGACGTGGCAAAGATAGAATGAGGAAGAGTCGAGGAGAAATTGGGCTACATACCAGTAAACTGAGTCAACAAGTCATGGATTGTTTTCCTAGATGATCATTTATCTAGACCCCTAGGCTGTATTTCTTAAGTTACCGTGCCTCAGCATACTTTGTCATTCTTTCACCTGTTCATCACACTTCAACAGAAGCCCAGGTAACAATGTGGCATCTGCATTTTGGGGGATAGGAGGGTGGGAGGATCTATTTGGGGGGGGGGGAGGTTGCAGTCTTGTAGGACTGAGTCCTTAATCTCTGGGATATAGCACTATAGCCAGGAAGGTAGAATTGAATCTTTGCTTGGTGGCATTGAAAAAAATATACTGGTTAATACTTGCTATTATTTTTATTCTTTTTTTTGTCACTTTATTGTGACATAGTTTACATGCCATAGAGTTTACACTCTTAATTCCAAGCCTTTTAATAAACTTCTTTGAGTAAAATGCAAATATCCAGAGTTACTTTCTGTTTCTTGTAGCTAAAACTATGACTGATTTATTTATAATCCTAAAGTGATAGGGCATTTCCTGGAATATTTTACTGCCACTTTTATCACCACTATGGTGTTCAGCAGTCTCACTTCATTTATTCAATTACACATCTTTGACACGCTTTATCATACCCATGATCTCTCTAAAATAAGGACTAGCATATCCTATTCCCCATTATATGTTCCCAGAAATAATAACCAGTACACTGGATTTGATGTTTGCCATTCCAGTGGTATTTGAAACTTTTAAATCACACATCAGTAAATAATATATTATTTTGCATGGTTATAATTTCATAATTATGGTGTTGTAATATGTATACCTATCTATGTAACTTGCTTTCTTTCCATAAAAAAATTTTTTTTAATTATTAAAAAAAAAAATCTCCTAACTAGGATATCGGAGAACATCCCCATTTGTTGCCTCTATGGTTGTATCCAAATTTCAAGTTGTCTTAAAGTTTTAAAACGTGCAATATTTGTCATACTGATATCTTGTTGTATCCTAATTTTCTTTTATATATACATTTTAAGCCTGCAAGTTATACTTAATATTGTTTAAACCTATTATGACAACTCAGAAGATCTTTTAAGTGATTATATTTTATTGAATGTCTCCAAGGCAACCAGCTTAGTTTTCATAGAAACACTCTCCTTTACTTTCTTTTTTATATTTGACTGGCTTATATCATCTTTAATATTTAAATGCTGTGATTTGATAAATACAAGTGGAAACATCACAGTGAGATGTCAGGAAACCCATTCTTAGAGACTATTCTTGTCTACTGTCATTGTGATGTCATGTTTGAGACTCCAGTGCCTCATGGGGTTGTCTCTATGTACCTTCTGTGAGTGAGAGTACAGTAGAGGTATCACCAGAGGAGAAACCGAAGACCAGCTGAGGAAAATTGACAGATGCTGCAAAGGAGAGTCCCATTCAATCTAACAGTCTGGCATGTGAACAATAGCAAGATAAAATCAGTAATAACAAGTTGTTGGTCTTTTCCATTGTCTCATATTTTTAATCTGAGATTTTGGGAGGTTTTGCTCTAAGCAAATCAGTTTGCTTAGAATCTTGTGTGAAAATGGGCTGGGGATAAATCCAAGGCATAATTAGATGTGGGTAGTATTTTCCAATGACCTTTTTTTTAAAGATAAGTCTAATCTTGTCTCTGCAGCATTCAAACATCAACTTATGTAGCTTCCTACTCTGAACAAGGGCCTAAGACCTAAGGGAAAATGCTTCTAGGAAGTTCTTTCAAGCCAGAAAGTAAATATAGTCAAACAAGGGAGCATAGTTGTGGTATTTTTCAGATAAGGGTTAAATTCAGAATAGAACAATTTGCTCAGAAAGAAATGTTCCAATTTACATGGATACATGGGAAGGAACTTCCCTTTACTCTGTCTACAACTCTAAGTTTTGGAGGAAGATCAAATTTCAAAGTGATTTTTCTGATTCTGAAGTTTACTTTTGGTTCTTAAGGACACAGTGGCTCTCTGAGAAGTTGGGAGCAACCTGCCTGTTGCTCTCACCCAGGAGTTACTGTAACTAACTGGTCATTTTTACAAAGACATTGAGTAAGTCTGCCTTTGTTGCAAGCCATCTGACTGCTGATTCACAACTGGTCAAGGTCTCATGGTCATCTTGAAACAAATACTTTTGGTTACAGCACTGACTGGCCACTTTATACACCCTTGGAAAGAGAAAGGTAATGATGAACTACACATTTGATCAATGAGTCAATTTCCTATGTCTAGAGTTGAAAATGAAATTAAACATATGACTATAAATGAAATCAATTTCTTAGGTTCTAAACTATTCATCATAACTTCAAGAAAAAACTTAAAATTTCAGTATGAAACCACGCTTTTTGAAACTTAAAAGTTTGCAATTGAAAAATTATCAAAACTGTGTTTTTAAGTTTGCTAAGTTTCTAGGAATGATCCAGTCATTCTAGTAGGTGCTAGATTTCTGAAAATAACTACATGCAAGAAGACGAATACCTTTCAGTTATTTAGTAACCCATTTCTGTGCTATTGTTTGATTACTGTTCGATAGTAAAGAAGCTATTCATTCACAAAGATGGACCCACCCAACCAAGGAAAGAGGCTCTTGGTGACTGTTCAGGTGGATCCCAGGTCAAAAAAAGGATTGCCTCATTTCCTCAAGACCAAACTTTTGATCAGTGCTGTGTGGCCAAGCTAAAATGTTAGATGAAATTTGAATCAAGGTTTTAACGGTGTTTCAAAAGGCACCACCAAATAACCTTCACGTAAGGAAACCAAATAATAAGACAGGCATTGAGTAAGGAAATTCACTTTTAATTAATATGTTCTGCATAGAAATCTTTTTTCATGTACCATGAAGGCTGATGACAATCTTGCAAATAAACAACAATTCACATAGAAAAATCTGAGAATGTGATACAGGACTTATTCATAAGAGTCAAGTTGTTAGTAACTATGATGGAATTGAATTTGCAAGATGCCAGGTACAACAGAGAAAAGACTAAAAAGGCCATGTTCCCATGGTCTTATATTCTAATTCAGAAGACAGATTATAAACATTTTTGAAAAACATTTATTAATTGTGATCAGTGTTTTGAAGGAAACATTGTACATAGAGGAAATGACATAGAAATTTATTAAATAGGGTGTCAGAGAAGTCCTCAAATTGGAGACTTTTAACTTGAGACCCAAAGGATACAAAGGAGTCATTTATAAGAAATTTTTAGAAGGAATTAGGCATGTAGAGGTGTTGTAAGTGCAAAGACCCCACTGGACACTGTTAGATAAGTTTAGCATGTTAGATAAGAATTGACCGGTCATATGATGGAAATATTAGAGCCAGGAAAGGGTGATATTAACATAGAAAGATAGGAAGGTATAGATACTCTAAGAAGCTTTTCTCAAAACTTTGACCATGACTTACACAAAAAAAGTATCTTATATCCTATTCAGTACTTAAACAATAGTTTACATAAAAATAAAATACATCCTTTTAATGTGTAATACCTGCATTTTTTATTCTGTTCTGTAACTTCATTTTAAAATGCTGTTCATTATCCACTAAATGAATTTCCTGACCAACTGATAAGTTTTTGCAAAAACATAGATCTTGGTTTTTGTAGGCAAGAGTAAAGAGTTTGGGAAATTTTTGAAAGTCTTTACCAATGGGGAACATGGTTTATAAATGAAACCATTTTAAGTAAGAAGAATAAATTGAAAGGTAACAAAAATGGGAGAACTGAAATGGAGCAAACTCAGGGGGTTGGTGGGTGATGCGGTTGGTTGGGGAGAGAGAGAAACTAAGGGGAGAGAGAGAAGTTAGAGGCCAGCATGTGGCCTGATGCCTTACTCCAGATAAGGTCTTTGTTGCATAGTCCGAGCAAAAAACACAAGAGAAAGAAGGCAGCTGCCTACTTAGCAGTGTCCTGTGGGGTCTACAGGCACTGAGTAAGTGCATGAAGGTGGTGGCCAGTCTGCAGCAGGGGCTGGAGGCAGGTTGGAACCAAGCTAGTTGCCAGCCAGGCGTGGAGAGACTGGAACCAGTTCCACACACGAAGGCCGGTATGGAATGGGCCAGTTCAACAAGGCCAAAAGACTGGAGCCACAGAGACTGATAGCACATGTCACCATCTACCACAAAGAACAGAGAGTCAGCCCTTGGTTCCAGCTTTTAAACCCTCTCCTGACCTCTGCTTTCCCAGCAGACTCTGCCCAGGATATGAGGGGAAAGATTTGAAACAAGGCGCTGGATAGTGGCGGGGGGGTTGCAGGAGACTGCACCAGTCAGTAACTACAGTAAAGTGTATGGTACACCAATCCCTCCCATCCAGAGGTGGGCACAGTGAGGTATATGAAGCCCACCAGGGGCTAGGGGTGAAGAGCTAGCCAAGCTGGGCCACTGCTCCAACAGGCCCCGTTAGGGTATCATGCAGATGCCCAGGTAAGAAGAGATGGGATCCACATGTTCAGATACTTTTCAAAAGTTCACATTGCACCACTTCATTCTGCAAATGAGGTATATTTGTATCTGCTTTTGATAACTGAAAGAACTCTGAAGAGAATTTTTTCCCCTTTTACAACAAAAATCAAAAATAGCATCAGGGCTGGCTTTAGCAGCCATTCTTGAAGCAGTGGTGGCCAGAGCAGCAAGAGAACCGGCACCAACCCCTTCCAGGAAGTGCTTTATCCAGGTGTGTTTTATATCATTCCTGATTTTACTCTATGTGAGTGTATCTTAGGTTTTAAGTGCTATTTTATATGATTTGCTAGGTTATTTTGGGGAGACTGCTAATACTCAAACTTTTTCCATATAAGTAAATGAAACTGCTGAATTTTATACCATTTTATCCTACAAAAGGTTTCATAGGAATACTTACCCTGAGACAGTGGAGGAAATTTGTTTTAAGATAAAATCAACAAGGCTAGAGATGGATGAGCATGGGGTTTGTGGGGAGGGAGGGGGCTGAAGAAAAGGGAAGCATTAGGAGTCAGTTTCTGGTTTTAGTTAACTGAATGATAAGGCTATTTGTTAGAATGAGTAGACTGGAATAAGATAGGATATAGGGTTGAAAAAAATCTACCTTAAATATATTTCAGGTGACTGAGTTATCTAAGCAGTTAATTATACAACTGGAGTTTCAGAGAAGAAAGCAAAAGACCAACTAAATTAAATAGCATATGAAGTCTTAGAAATGGATAATTTCACCTAGAGAAAATTAACATAAACAGGAAAAAAAAAAAAAGAACTCAGAAGACTTCCAAGGAATTCCAGGGTTGAGAGGTGGAGTAGTTGAGATTAGAAAGAACTGGTAAGTAGTTGGAGAAGGAGGTGCTATTGGAATGTGAGCAATTTCCAAAGTGTGTGGTCCTAAGCACATAGGCGTTGTGTGTGACCACCCCCCCCAAGGGGGGGAAGCTGTCTTGAACATAATGGGAACAGAAAATTACCCATCTGACACAAGGGAGCCTTTGGTAACCTTGTATAAGGTGTTTTGCAATATTTAAAGGGAGAAAAGCTAGATTAGACCCAGTAAACCAGAAATTGGACCTCTCAGTTTCTAGAAATAAGACACCCTTGCAAGACTGCACCAAGAGATTCACACACAGGATGGTCAAAACTGCTTTGCCTCCTGGACCAAATAACTAGAAATTTGCATCCTTGGGCAAATAAGTCAATTGTGGTATATCATAGAGCAGGAGTGGTATACAGTAATGATAAGTTCTTCTATTACAGGCACTTATGAACTGAACATTAAGCAAAACAACAACAAAAACACAAAAATAAAAAACAACTAGAATCACAGGACACTTCTAGTATTATTCCAATTATGGAAAGTTTAAAAAATGAACAACTAAACATCATTGTTTAAGGAGAGATAGACATGAGAATCGTACAAAATTCTGGAGGATTGTTATTTGGACATAAGAGAACACTCAAAGCTTAAACTGTATATATTTTATAATTGTGTGTAAAATATTTCATTAAAAATAAGTACCTACCCCTGTCCAGTGAATAGCTCTAAATTCATTAATGCCAGTAGCAATGAGTAGTGCTAACACCTAAACAGAGTAAGAGAATTCTTTTTTTCTCCATATCTTTGCCAATACTTGTTGTGACTGTTCAATTTACCCAATACTATTTATTGAAAATCCTTTCTTTCTGTAATCTATGCTGTTGACTACTTCCAGAGATTAATGTCCATGTAAATGTGGGGTTAATTCTTAGTTCTCAATTCTGTTCTGTTGGACTGAGTATTTTTTATTCCAATACCATACCATTTCATCACTACACCTTTATAGTGTAGTTTGAAATCTACTCCCATATTTCCTCTTTTTTAAAAAAGAAATAAGGGTTGTGTTGAATATTTGGGGTCTTTTATGATTCCATATAACTTTTGGTAATGTTTATTCCATTTCTTTCAAGACTTCTATTGAATTTTTATAAGGATTGCATTAAATCTGTATTTTTCTTTGAGGAAGCTGGATATTTTAACAATGCTCACTCATTCATCAGTCAGGATTACCTCTCCATTTTTTGTGTTTTCCGGTTTTTTATAACCCCCAGGGACTGAAATGCTGTGAAATATATATAAATAAATAAAAACAAAAAAAACAATGCTTTCATTGCACAGGTCCATCACCTCTACTATTGAATTTATCCCTACATATCTATTTTAATGTGACAATAAAATTGTTTTCTTGATTTCTTTTTCTCTTTTAATTTATTGTTTACATACAGAGACATCTGATTTTCATTAACTGATTTTGTAGTCTGTCACCTTTCTGAACTAATGTATTGTTTCTAATAGCTTTTTAGTGGAATCTTAAAATTTTTAAATGTATATTATTTCATCTGCAATAATGATAGTTTTACTTCTTTCCCAACTTGGTTTCTTTATTATCTTTCTTTTGCTCAATTGGTCTACTTAGGATACTTTGTTTCTCACTACTTAGTATGAAGATAATTGTTAATTTGTCAAATATGGTGTATGGTATGTTTAGGTATGGTACTTCTATCCCCACTTTTGTGACTTTTTATGATAAATTGACGTTCAATCTTTAGATGCTTTCTCTGATACAATCATATGCATTTTACCTTTCCTTTTGTGATGTAAATTACACATTTTTATACCTACAG
The DNA here is from genome assembly GCA_004024945.1 of Uropsilus gracilis. Lineage (NCBI taxonomy): Eukaryota > Metazoa > Chordata > Mammalia > Eulipotyphla > Talpidae > Uropsilus > Uropsilus gracilis. The sequence goes on along the minus strand of PVHY01014810.1, from coordinate 18,066 downwards.
GCATAACTTGTACATCTCAAAATTGTAATAAATGTTTTTTGATTAAATGTACAACTACATGAATATATGTGCATGTGATTTCAATATTTTCCCTCTATTTTCTTTCTTATGTCACTTCCCCCATTAGTCATCTCTGTATTTCCCTTTTGTCCTTTTCCTTGCCTTCTTTAGTACCAGTAGCAGTCTTAATCATTGTTTAATTGTGCCAGAGTTTTGAAAGATAAGAAACACGTTCTGTGTCACACATCCTTTCCTCTTTGTTCTCATATCCACTTTTCCCCCTAACTCCATGCTCTGCTCCATATCACAGGGAATTCATTTCTCAGACTCTCCTGCTTAATACTCCTGTTAGATTCAAGCACTAGCACTAGCAGGCACTAGCAAAAGAATGGAAAGTAAAAGGAAGAGAGAGGTCAAGGTATTTTCCTTTCTCCCTTGCCTTAGATGATTCCCCAGCAGTCACAGTGCTTCGCTGTTGCTGCAGTTCATATTGATGCCCTTCTTTCTGGGGTCCTGGTGTTCAATGGATACTCTCTACTCTAGTTCTGTTCCCTTCATACCTGGGTTTGTCTCTAAGTCTGGTAAGAGGTTTTGGACCTACTGTCCCTTCAAACACAGGCTGCCACACATTCCCTGTAATAGGAAAGCTTTAAATCCTGCCATCATTCATTTAACCAAAGCTTTGTTCATAGGTCTTAGGATGGCTTCTATTTCCTGATTGGATCCTTTTGCTACAAGGTATTCTAAAGAGATCCCAAAGTGAAAGTTATATGTGTATGTTAATTTTAATTCTTGAGAATGGTGTGGGTTAATTTTAATATTATTATAAACCTTGAAAGTCCCAAATCATTGTTCACCAAATAGGAAAAAAATAAGTATATGGTATTTAGGGGAAGGAAAAAAATTTTTTTAAGAGTCTAAGCTTCATCTTTAAAACAATAGAATCATCAGAAAAAGAAAACATTAAGAAGGTATAAAAATGACTTTCCTCTGACATGCTGCAAATTATATTTATTTCATTTATGAAAAAATTTAGTCAGTATCAATTCAGGAAATCAAAATACTCAACCACGATTTTAACAACAAATTAATCAGGTTTAATTTTTTTAGTTTGAATTAAATAATAAAAGGCATATGGGCAGCTGTTACGTGCTAGGTCAGTAATATGAAACAAAGATGAGGTCAAAAGTAAGTCACAGGTCAGAAACATGAGGAGAAAAACAGGTACGTGTCTGCAGGCAAAGTCAGTGTGTAAGATCACCCTTCAGGTAAGTTAGCTTTCATATTTATATAATATTGCCCATTTTGTCATGAAATCAGAACAAAGTTATAATATTAGGATATTAGTGATATATATTGATTTTTAGCCTCCATCTCTTTCTTCCACTCTGCTATATTGGCTAATTGTTACTCCTTGAGCAAGTGAAGCACACAAAAGAGACAATGGAAGCTGAGCACGGTGGCTCGTGCCTGTAAACTTCGGCCTACGAAGCGGTTGGGGCTAGGGATCGCGGTTCGAGTCCCGCTCGGGGCAACACAGAGCGACCTAGTCCCAAAGAATAGCTGGGTGCGGTGGCGCACGCCTGTAATCCCAGCTACCTGGGAGGCTGAGGTTGGGGATCGCTTGAGTCCGTGGTACCCTGGGCAACGTAAGCCTGTGGTTCTACAGGCAAAAATAGCGAGACCTAGACTCAAAAAACAAACAAACAAACAAAAAGAGGCAATTTGTAGGAGTTAGTGGGGCTATTAATACAGCAACAAAATAGTAAATATGGATACAAAAGACAGAAGTTATACATCAAATATAACTGCTTACGGTCATTTTCAATTCTTTTAGTTGTTTCTTTGACTACTCACCTCTATCAGTAAACATTATATTTATGTTGTAGTTTCTTGACTTATCAACCTTAGAATCTATAGATTACTTAGTATAATGGGTAAGGATTTATCTATGTGGGTCTTTCATTTTCAAAAAAAGTTGTTTGATCAGTAGTCAATATATATATATTGTTCTGACAATGAAAATATTATTCACTATTAAGCGAAATAATGTGCCTTGATTATGCTTTCTTTCTGTAAATCTTTCTCCTGTTTCTATAAGTAATGATTGCCTCTTTTTTTTTTTTTTGGCATACTTTTTATTTGTTCCTAACGCTAAGTTTTTCCAAGTGCACAGCAACACTTTTTCTAGATACTTAGTCACATCAGAGAATCCAGTGAGCTCTATTTTTATTTTCCTGGACAACTTTGTCTCAAAGTCCTCCATCTTCTTACTCTATCATAAATGTACTGCCCACTAGGTGTAGTGTATAGTATTAAGAAGTGGTTTTCTTTATCATTCTCTTGTGGCAGACCTCTTTTGTAACTTCCATGTGTATTGTTGCAGATACCTAGCATTCTAGAGATTATCATGTAACTAGTTTATACTAGCCAAAGGTTGCCAAAGAAAAATACTGACTTAATACAATCCTCAGGAGAGCTTAAGAATCTCTGACCTGAGCTACCAGGACTTCTTCCAAAGTCATCTCATAGAAATAGGTTGTAGCTGCCCCTGTTGTGACCAAGAAACTGCTTTTACAGTTGCTGACACCAGGACCAGGCCACATCAAAGTTGAACTGCTTCTGCTGAGTCAATGGCCCACATGGACATCAGCGTGTACCTCAGTCATAACTGTGTAATAATGAGAGTTGCCACTTGTTTTGGTTTTTGGAGATAAGTATTCTGGCTATGGGAGAAGTGACACCATCTGCTGATCACTTTTTAAGAGAACACGTCATCAGTTTCCAAGCTGTTGTCTATAAACTGGGAGGTAATGGAATCTTAAATAGTTCATTCCACGATTCTATCATATCAGCGATATCTATTTTCTGAAAATAAATTAAAAACTAGATAGATAAGCATATCTCAGTAGTGTCAGTTCATTATCTTGCTGTAACATTAGTTATTTGGACAGAAGCAATATTTTTAAGCAGTAAAGGGAAATCCATATTCACAATAAATGTTTGATTTCACGGCAGCAGCAAGTGATAACTGCTCAACCTCTGAGCATGTGCTGTGTTTTATTAAGATTATTTAGCAATACCTGCAGTATTGAGCAATGGTGGACAAGGTTATCCTGACTTTTTTCTTTTTATACAATAGTGGAGTGCTTTAGTTGGCCACGTATTAACCCTGCATTTCCCTCACAGTTTGACCATGAAATTAAGTTCTGACAAATGGAATGTGAGCATTTGTGATGTGCAACCTATAACTCATGTCCTAAAAGAAGAAGAGTGTACATCCCTTTCCCTTTTTCTTCATTCCTGTTGGCTAAAATGTGAAGCTAAGTAGGTACCTTGACCCATAGCAGGAAAGCTGCATTTTGAAAATGACTGAAAAGTAAGCAGGAAAAAATCTGAACCACCTAACCAATAAAGTTGCCATATGAGCTTGAATCACTAACTCGGATTTTTATGGGGAAACAGACACCATTTATTTCTATTTTACCTTGTTTAGGGTACTGTATTTTCAGCCTAACTTACAGTTATTAATAGTAGAATCACAGAATCAGCCTTAATAAGTGGATGTCCATATTCGGCTCATACCTACTTTCCATTATTGCCATCAGGCTAATTAGTACTTGAGCCCACTGAATTCCCTTAGAGTGTCTGGAGGAAGAAATTAACTGGCATTCATAGAACAAATCAACCTGCTTATTATTAAGATTTTTATTAAGATTATTTACCTAACTATTCAGCTCTTTCTCTGTGGGTGGAGTTGGATTCACATAAGATACAAATACCTTCATACTCTGAATCTAGTCTGAGATATGAATAGATAGATGGGTGGATAGAGAGAGAGAGAGAGTGATAGATAGATAGATAGATAGATAGATAGATAGATAGATAGATAGATAGATAGATAGATAGATAGATAGATAGATAGATAGGTTGATTATAGATAGGTTGATAGACAGGTAGATAGATGGGTAGATGGGTAGATGGATAGATAGCTTGCCCAAGTTGTATGAATTCTCCAGATGGGCATTATTTCCATATCCTGACCAGTCACCTAAACCACTAGGTAGTGTCCATAAATCTGTTAATTTTAGCCTTTTGTTGCTAATCTTCCAGGCAATAAAGAGACCCATTCTTTCCACCTGAAGAATTATCTCTCACAGGCACTTCTTCATGAAGTTTTTTTTAAATAATTTATTTATATATAAATTTCACACCTCTGTGATCTCTGGAGTTCATTGGTGAAGTTTTAATTCTTGTATTTGTGTGCATGTTTGTGTGTGTGTGTGTGTAATTATACTTTCTTCAGTTCTGTTTTAGAGTAGGTGGTCTTATTCTTGCTATCTTTCCATCTTACTGAGCTATAGTTGACATGCAGCCCCAGTTAAGTTTAAAGTTATTTGGCTAATGTATGCTGTGAAAAGATCACCACAATAAACTTAGTTAAAGCTCATCATCTCATATAAATGCAAAGTTCTCATGTGATGAGAATTTTTAGGATCTACTTTTTAGCAGCTTTCTAATATACCACACAGAGTGATATCTATAGTGATCATATTGTATATTACTTCCCCAATATTTATTTTATGACTGCAAATTTGTATCTTTTGACCACCATCATCAAATCCTTCTTCCCTGCACCCTTGACCTGGAATTCTATAGCAGAGTGCATCATGGCAGTGCCAACATCTACTCCAAACTTCCTGTAAATCAGACTTGGATTTTTCATCTTCAGTTGATCAGTTTAAGATGATGCTTTAGTGTGGATTGAGGGTTAGAGCCAGCACTCAGCCTGAGTTGCACCATGGAAGAGTAAGCCCACTGTTCATACCATTTGCTTCTACTTTCAACCTGTGTCACATCAAACTCCTTTGATGCTTTTATGTAAGGACGGAAGGCAACTGGTCACACCCAACACTTTCCTATGGTGGATTAGATAAGAAACACCTAGTTTGTGATGAGTAACCAAGTTCATGAATCATATAGGAGCCTGTAGTCAGCTGTAAGGTCTTTATCAAAATCCAATAATGAATTGAAAGATATTCTTGAGATGGAGAGCAATTATCTACTGAAGGGAGAATGTCTTTGTGATAGACTCCAAAGGGACTTTGATAAGATTCTCTTGTTAGGTCGGCCATAGGTTTCTACACAGCATTCCAAGTTAGCAGGGACACAATGACTTTGTAACCTAATGTTCTCAAGGACCAGGTACTTACATTAGATAAGAAACACCCATAAAGCCACTGGTATTTAATTGGTGGTTTTATGGGTTATTAGTAAAAGGTAGGAGCACTACACCCCAAATGGCCCAAATTGGCTCTCAAATGAAAATAATCCTGCTAAGTAGAATTGCAAGCTACGTTGTTGTATTTTTTGTTTTAGAAGAAATATCCTGATGTGACACAAATAATTGGGATTTCAGGAATTTTAAAAGTGGCTGTGCACTTTTGTGGGACCTATCTGCCATTCTCTATGACAGATGATACCTGTTTACCAAAACAAATGAAAGTGTACTACAATCTATGTTAGTGAAAGCTACATTTCAAGTGTTCTCAACTTATTTAATAGGGGGAAAATGCATTTATCTAATGAATTGCTCTATAAGAGGTGATATTTTGTTCATTTGATCCAGTAAAGAGAACATAGCTACAACTGTCCTGAATATGTTTATGATGCCAAAATCTATTTGTCTTCAGCGCAGACCTATGTCAAGCTCAGTGGAGATGGGGTAAGAACTACTATTTTTCTATGTGCAGGTCTTTTAAACCCTTTCAAGCACTAATTTCTATGATTCTCCTAGGAATGCAGGACCCTAGTGTGCTGTTTTGATTAGGAGGGATATACTACTTGTCCCTTTTGCCAACATAACTGTTACTACTTAGATTAGGGATCCAATGATAGAATTTCAGCAACTACTGAGTGAGTATGCTATCCCAGTTACACACTCTGGAATAGTGAATTGTACATGTCTAGACCCACTATGAGATGGACTTGAGCCAAACTCCATTTATGACCTGACCCTTCTAAGTCAGATTCAATTGAATCATCACAATAATGTTCTGAGTTCTTAGGGATTTGTGAACAGCCCAGGGATATGAATATCCTATAGTTTCTAAAGGGTGTTTTTCTTTTCTTTTGCATATTAATCTCAATAAATGACACAAGGTCTCCTGGAAATAGTTCTGGGATAAGATCTGAGTTTGAAACTCAGTACTATGCTGAGAGGTCATGACTGTTGAAGTATCTCAAGTTGGGCTCTATGTGCATTTAGCCTACAGTTTTTGTTTGTTTGGTTGCCTGGTTGACTTAGGCTATTCAGATCAAGTGTGCAGCCCAGCCATTTATTTTGAAAGACTCCTTGCTCAAATAAAAACTGTAGAAGATGCTTGAGAATAAAATCACTCTCCTTATCCCTCCAGCACTGCTCTTCCTTTTATTTCATTTTTACAATGCAGTTAGAATATGGTGGTGATTTAAACATAGGTATAAATAGGTTATATTATTTATGGATTTCATTTGACATAAAGGGACTATTACCAAAAACTTACTTTTAAAACAGGACATAAGTGCTAGTAGGGTTGAGAATCACTGACTCAAATAATCTATGAAAACATGAATTTCTGTTATCTTAACTAAACTCCACACAGGCATTGTCAAGTCTAAGTCAATAATTGGAACTATTCTCAGCTACTTGAATTAGTCCATTGTACCTACAGTTTTGCATGTATACAGGCCAATTGATAAATTTAGTCCAATCTAAAGTTAAGTTCCTACCCCCGATCTAACATCATTACAGTTCATTACCACACAAATTCACCTTCCAGGGTTTGAATGATGTAAGTTAGCACTCAGAAACAGTCAGCCTGCCTGAAACTTTTTAATTCCTGTTCTGCCTTAAGGTTTTCTGTAGTAGAATTGGCATCTGTAAAGAAATTAGCTTCAAAAGACACTCTTCAGCACAGGTAAATGTATTACTGGATCTTGGAGTATTACTGTCCCATCCTTTCCTCATTATGCTTTTCCTGATATTTCATAAAGGATATGTCTTCTTATATTTCATGGAGGGGGCAATAAAAAACTAAAATTTGCTGCTGAATAATTTTCTAGATGATGTTTTGCCCCCGTCCGTAGTGGATTTTTCAGTCAGTAAGTGTTTGAAGAAGCACTGTGGAGACACTGCTGTGTTCTGGACAATAGGTTAGTGTCAGGACTGTAAGCTGGCACTGCCCTGCCACCATGGCATGCTAGAGGTACTGTTCTCTTCCTCTTGTTCTGCAGAATTATGTTATGGTGTCCTCACTTAGTTTTTATGTATTGTTTCATGTCGTTATAAGATCAAATCTTTTGAGACATCATATTTATCTTTGTAAATAAGAGTGACAGTAAATAAATCCTTTTTTCTCATTCTGGATTCTGCCTAAATATCTGCTCATTTATTCAAAACCCATTCATATACCATATGCAAAGCAATGTGCAAAGATATGTAGCAGATGATGGGGAAGATGATAATAGCTAGCACTTACAGAATAACTTACTAAGTGCCAATCTTTTATGATTTTTGTAGGTTTGATTGTAGATTTTTTGTAGGTTTGATTGTAGATTGTAGAATTGTAGATTTTTGTAGGTTGTCCAGTCCTCAACCACTTTGCGTTGTTGCTATTACTATTCCCATTTTGTTAGGGGGCTATGGCCCCCAGTACTGGTAATGCTGCTGCTTTTTTTTCTTTTGAGACTAGGTCTCGCTATTTTTGCCCACAGAACCACAGGCTCATGTTGCCTGGGGTACCATGAACTCAAGCAATTCCCAGCCTCAGCTTCCCAGGTATCTGGGATTACAGGTGAGCACCACCACACCCAGCTATTTTTTTGGAACTAGGTCTCGCTATGTTGCCCCAAGCAGGACGCGAACTATGATCCCCTGTTCCAGCCATGGCTTCCTAGACTGCTGCTTACAGGCATATGCCACTATGTCCAGTCAATACTGCTTTAAAATAGCAGCTATTGTTCATTGGTGGGTGGAGACTTGGAGAAGGGAAGTTAAGCCTTCTTGAGAGAACAAGAGGATTAAAGGATTAGTGAGAGGACAGAAGAAAAAAACAAGGGAAGAGACAGAACACAGAGAGAGAAAAGAAAGCAAAACTGGCAAGGAAGGTGCAGAGAGGAGCAGCAGAGAGGCTGGGAGGTCTCAGAGCTGCTGCTGCCGTATGAGGCAGCAGGCCAGAGAAGAAAGACAAGCTGTGGGCTTCCATCCCCAGCCCAGGCCAGTGAGGAGCCCGGGGAAGCATGTTGGAGAAACTTGTGAACTGTGTGATCTGTCTTGGAAACGTGGTACTTAAAAACTTGGTTTAATTTTGAAACTGCAAAGCTTGGAAGGCATCTGGAGAACTGAAGAGAGTTTGTTGTGTTGCTGTTTCCAACGTGAGACAACCGAAGTGCTTGCTGTATTGCTGTATCAAGTGAGTTTTGCTGATGCCAGGACACTTTGGAATTGGAGCTAAAAGAATGCCAGAGCTGTGCCTTTTGGAGAAGGATTGACGACTCCATCTTGTGACAACACCATCTTGGCTTCTTCTGGCTTGGAGTGAATGGAGCTGTTGTTGAAGAAGGAGTGGCGGTGCCATCTTAATTCCTTTATTTGGCTTAAGGTGGGGCAGCCACCATTTTGTGGATGCACATGACTGTTACAGCCATGTTCTCTTTGAACTAGAGACTGGACTGTGTGGTAAGATTATAAGATTACTAATGGGGTTCCCGTGTATGTACCCCTCAGTGACTCTTATCTAATTTGTCTTTTTTTTTTTTTTTTTTTTTTGAGACTAGATCTCGCTATTTTTGTCCGTGGAACTGCAGGCTCTCGTTGCCCAGGGTACCACTGACTCAAGCAATCCCCAGCCTCAGCTTCCCAGGTAGCTGGGATTACAGGCGTGCACCACCACGCCCAGCTATTTTTTTTTGGAACTAGGTCTCGCTACGGGCCCCAGGCGGGACTCGAACTGCGATCCCTAGCCCTGGCCACTTCATAGGCTGAAGCTTACAGGCACAAGCCACCATGCCCGGCCTTACTTTGTCTTTTAATAAGTAAATTTGTTTTTTGGCCTCCCTCTTAAAGTTTATGTGATCTTGCTACTGCATGCGTGGGCTGGGAAGAACCGGTGTGTGACTGGCTTTATAGGACCAACTGATCCCCTTTGTACGTTTGGGCAAACACCCCATTTTGCTTGTTTTGCCACCCGATATCAATTTTACAGATAAAGAAACTGATGTACTGATTGACTTAGAAGCTTGCTCAAGTTGGTACACCAATAAATAAATACAAATACCAATTGTTAAAATCAAATATTGCTTTCTAAAAGGAGGTTTTAAGCAACAAACTTTAAGCTATTAGTGAGTTCTCTTTAGTGCAATTATAGAAAAGGCACAGTAGCAGTGCAAACAATTTAATAACATTGATCATAAATTATCACTCTTATCAGTTTCACAGAAAAGGATATATCATTATGCAGCAGGAACAGGGAAATAGGATCCCATTTTCTTGACATTCAAACACAGCATCCTAGGATGTTCTTTCACTGGTAAGAACATATCATTTGGAAATGATCAATGAAACAAATAAATGTACGTGGATAAGCATTCCAATGTTGTTCATTGTAGGAAAAAATGAAAACAAAATAGATTTCCTGTAAACAAATGTGATAAAATGTTATTGTACATCTATTTTATGGATGTAGTCATTAAACCTAATAAGATAATGCCTTAGAAAAATACTCATAAGATGAAGTGAAAGTTTACTATGCAAAACCCAGCATTGGAGGAATTATTAATCTTGTTTACAAAATATAAATGCATATGTAGTAAAATGTAATGAGTATACAATAAAAAAACTTAATATGTTTTTAAAATATGTACTTTTTTCTAAGAAATCCACTTCACTGAACTTTTTAGCTTCATGAATATAAAACTTATAAAACTTATAAAATTTATCCAGTCATTTCCGTGGAGAAATGTGTGAAGACAATATTTACCGGACTGAATAGTAAATTTAGGCTGAAAATGTAATGTAATTTATGTACATTTTTAAGAAAAAAAGAAAGAAATACGGATGGTCTATTTCCAGGCCTACTCCTAACCACCTTCTTGTATTAAATAAGAAATTAAGTTGGAAAACATTTGCTTCAACATGCCATCAAAAGGGAACTTGAAAACTGCTCTCAGTATTGATTAGAAAGAGTCAGCAAAGATTCTTTTTTAAATAAAATATAGTTGATGTTATATTAGTTTTAGTTATATAACAGAATAATTCAATATTTGTATATGCTGTGAAATGATCCTCACAGTAAGTCTAGTTAACATCCATCACCACACATAGTTACAGCCAAGACTCTTAAGGATTTTTAGAATAGTCAGTAAACATCACTTTTCTGTTAAATTTTTTTCTTTCACTGTTCCCCACCTCTAACCCCCAGTAGTTCACTTGACCATTCAAAATATTGTACTTTATGTTTATCTTTTCACTTTATTTTTTATTCACAGAACAGATCAACCTGTTTTCCTGTTTATTTAGAACTTGTCTTAACATGGGGTGGAAAGGAGAATTATATTGTTTTGGTCAGAAGTTTACTGAGCAAAATGGAGACCTCCCAGAAAATAAGAACCATACATTATTTATTTATCTTTTTTATCTTTAGCACCTAACATAAAAGTAGGGGATCAGTAAACATAAAGACTAAATGATTATATTCAAAATAATTAGCAGTAATTTTTCATATTTAATATTTATGAATGCATTTTACTTAAAGGCACTACAGTTTTTATAGCCTTTGATAGAAAAAGTCTCAATTCTTGTAGAAGAGTAAAACATTATTACCCGGTTCTACAATCAAGGGTTTTATTGTCAAAATGTCAAGTTGTTTGGTACAAGTTATAAAGTCAGTCAGAAGAGAAAAAAAAAAGACTAAGAATTTATTACCAAAAAAAAAAAATGCCCTTAGTGTTAAATGTATCCATATAGGAATAAAAAATATTATGACAAAAAGATTTATTTAAAAAATGCAATATTGAAACATGCGATATAAAAAGCTAACTTTCTGTAAGTTATTTTGAAAACTAACTGTGAAGAACATGTTCTGAAACTTCTTTCCATGCTATTTTTGTTTTTTTACACAGTATTTTAGTAATAAGGGCTATATCCTCCCTTGAGATCTACAGGGCGGATGTGAGATAAGCCACAGATGAGTTAACTTGTTTTGGCTTGAATAAGGAAATGTGGCTGCTCCAGATGCTTCCATGCTTCAAGTACATCGGATCTAGAAGGCAATAGAAACTGGGCTAAGACTCAAAGAAGGAAGGTGATTTTAGTTAATAACAAAGTCTACTCTTTTTGGTGTTTCCGTAGACAAGGACTTTTTTCAAAAGAAAAATATTATTACAACATAGTTATAGATTTGTTCTTGGTAAACAAGTTTCAACAAAGGATTGTCCTAGAGCCTTGAAACATCTAAGTGTAGAAACAGTTATTTTTACTTGTAAATCTGTGCCAATGACTGTTTTCCCTGCCTCTGCTAATGGCTTCACCATTCATTGAATATGTCAAGCAGAAAGCTCAACTTTATTCTCCACAGATGCTTCTTCCTCACATCACATATCAGTGATCGCTCAAGTCCTACCCATTTTTTCTTGAAGTATATTTGATTTTGTTGCCTCTTCTAAAGGTTGAGCCTCTTCTTTACCTCCCTACTAATCCCCTAGATGATTTTCCTGCTTCCAGTCTTTCTCCTTGTAGTCATTTTTTCCTCATCAAATCTGATAAAATTGTTTCCCTGAAAATCACTAAGGGCTCACACTTACCTCCAAATTAGAATAAACCTGAATTTGATACGTATGCCTCCATCTTTATAATCACCTCTGTTCCTCTGCTTGCCTGAAACCTTCCAGTGTAACTTGAAGTTTCTCTTTGCCATTCTTCAGATGCTTTCAACAGATCCAGCTCTTTCACGTGTCAATATTGTCAGGACTGTCTTGCACAATATTCTCTTAGCCAATAGTCCTTCCTCCATCTTCTTCGAGTGACTAACTACTAGACTTCCTTCAAATCCCAGAATAAATGTGACCTCCCCAGGAAGGATTTCTTGACTCCCAATTAGTTAGTTATTCTCATTTCTTATCTATGCCAGACATTCTTGCTTCCCACTGAAGAATCTCTGGATGCCCACACTTCCTGGCTCCGTCTAATGAGATAGGGCTGAGGCCGGGCATGGTGGCGCATGCCTGTAAGTGGCAGCCTAGGAAGCCATGGCTGGGGCCAGGGATCACAGTTCGAGTCCTGTTTGGGGCAATGTAGTGAGACCTAGTTCCAAAAAAATAACTGGGCATGGTGGCGCGTGCCTGTAATCCTAGTTACCTGGGAAGCTGAGGCTGGGGATTGCTTGAGTCGGTGGTACCCCGGGCAACGTGAGCCTGCGGTTCCATGGGCAAAAATAGTGAGAACTCGTCTCAAAAAAACAAAAACAAAACAAAAACAAAAAAAAATGAGGTAGGACTGTGTGACTTCTAATTTAAGAGCTGTGAGTGGAAGTGAGATAAAAAATGTCTAGTCCAAAACCCCGTAAAGTTGGTGCTTCACTCTTTTCTCCCATTGGCACCTACGCAGGTCTTGGAATGAGATGGCAAAAGCACGAGGTGGAACTGGCTTACACACCCCATGTGTGGAAGCTGTTCTGGAAAGCCCTTTGAACCTGTATTAGAATTCGTGTCAGTCAGTCAGAAATAAATCTTTGTCAGTTAAGTCACTGAATTTTGGTGTTTTTTCACTACCACAGTATAACCTCACCTATCCTGACTAAATCAACATTCTACAGATCTCTATTTAGTCTTCTATTATGTCTACTTATAATAAAGTGTTCATTTTTTTTCTACCTTACTGTGAACTCTCAAGGTCAGACACTGCCCTTATTTTGCATCTAACATATTGTTATGACTAAACCTGAACTTGTTGAAAATGGAACTCCATGTCTTCAGATTTTTTCTCCAAACCTAATCTCTTTTCAGTGTTTCCTAGTTCAGTGAACAATAACTCTGTTAACCAAGTTACTCAATCTAGATCTGGACGTATCTTCTTATTGTCTACTTAATCTTCTAGGTCAAGAGATACCTACAAGTTGCTTATACTACCTCCTAAGTATGTCATAGGTTTTATGGTTCCCCATTCCCAGCTTCATTATCTGGGGCGGAAGGGGACCACTAGCTATCTGAACAGCTTTCTCCCATTGTCCTTTCCCATTGACTCATTTTTTTACTTGCAATAAGAGAAATGAGTCTTAAAATTTGCAAATATCATATTACTTCCATGTTTAAATAACTTTTAACAAAGATTTAACTTTTAATAAGATTTAACTTTTTTTAGATTTTAACTTTTAATAAAGATTTAATAGTCCCTTCAATAATTTCTTGTTACTTTTATATTTCTTATATCACATCCTATCTTACTTTATTGTATCTCTTTACATTTTGTCCACCCCTTGGGTTTCAAGTAATTTCAGAGAGTAGCTCTGTCCTGCCTATCCACTATATGCTTCTAGTTTCTGAAACATAAAAGATGGTACAAAATACTTGTTGAGTAAATAAATAGGCATCTGGTAAGTAATAAATAACCAACTAGTCATATATATTCAAGCAAATATGACTTTAATTTCAATATAATCTGAAATGTTATCAGTGACAATCTTAACTTTCCATGTTCTTTACCTTCTTTTATGCTAGCCCACAATACTTATAACCTTTAACTTCTAATCTGTGGCTCATTATCCTCTATCCACTTTTTTATTGGGGAAAGAGAGGCTTTACTTATTAATTCTTATGTGCTTATAAATTACCACAGAACATCATTTACAATTTGTGTTGTTTTGTGTCTTGAACAAATTTTACATTCATTTTCTCTATCTTATCTGAATTACAAACTCACTTAGCATTGAAATCATATATTTGTTTTGAAACTCTTGCCTTCCTCTCACATCCTAACCCTCCTGGTGCTTAGCATTATGTTCAGCATGAGGGAATCACTTAGTAAGTAATAGTGGTTGAAAGATTGGCAAGGGTTAGCTTATAAATGTGAAAGATGGTTGGGAGAACTGCTTAGCAGACAGAACATTGGAATGAATTCTTGACTTTGCCTCCAGGTAAGTTGGGGGATGGTATGAGGGCTTGAGTCAGAGGAATATGGTGCCTGAGGTTTATAGCTGTAGTTTTGTTAGGTTTTATCCCAGATACGTTTTATTCCCTGATAACTCAGTCAATCATGGATCATTGGACTCCCTGGGAATAATAAAGAATTTATGATTCTCTAAGTTTCTTTTAACTTTATTAAAAATGTATATCATTTGTGGAAACATGAGTGGAACTAGAAGGAATTATGCTACTGGAAATAAGTCAGAAAGGAAAAGAAATACTGGATGGTCTCACTTTTATGTGGGATAGAGGGGAAACGAACAAAAGGACAAGAAAAAGTTAAAACTGACAAGAGAATTAAAGCATACAGCAAGGGAAGAGCAAGGAGGAGGAGGAAGAAATCAGAGGAGGGATGAGTAGAAGAGATCAAGATGGTTCATGAGTAACATGTTGGTGGGAGAGCCTTGGGGTAAGCATGTAAAAAAAAAATATATATATATTTGTATATATGTCATCTATGATATGAATATATATAAATAATAAATAAACAAATAAAAACTATATCTAAGGTAAACTGTTGAAATTAGGTAATGTCAAGTCCTAATGATTTTTTCCTTACACCCTCCTTCCCATCTTTCAATAATATAAACACTTAAAATAAAAGTATAAAACCTCTGTCTTTAACTTCAGGTGATCTCGACTAGAAATGGCATGTTTCATATGTGTGAAATCTGGAAACACCCAGTAAGTTCACTCTTGTATGTCAGCAAACATTGCCCTAACTGCTGGTGCTGAGAGGGACTCTTTCTTGTTGTCCTACCACAGCAGAGGAGAACACATTCTGTTTTCTGCAGCCCAGGGTTATTGTCTAATTATACATCTCAGATCCAGGCTGAACTCAGATCAGAGGCCAGTCTCGTGACAGTGATCCTTTCATGCACTTAACAGATGCTGATAAGATGTTTTGTTTTAAGCAGAAGTTTCCTAAGAAAAATTGCTTCAATATTTCAGAAAATTGTAAAGCTATATGGTTGCTTAAAATGAATCCTTAGGTAATCCTAAGATTACCTAATTAGAATCCTTAGGTAATCCACCTTTAATGAAAATGTTCAGAGGCTACATGATGGGTGAAAAAATAAATCATTTTCAAAATTATAAAAATTAAATGTTAAACACCTAAAATCATGTGATTACAGCTGGAACATACTTTGAGCTACCAGACACAAAGGATCTTGGCATCTTGTGATTGCTCCGGCTTTACTGAACTATTAGGAAGTTACTTTTATTGGTCAGTGAATATTAGATTGTGACAAAATTGGGCAGAGCAAGATGTGATTTAGTCCTATTTTTAGTATTCACAACCAATTAAGAAAAAAGAAAAAAAAGCAGGTTAACCTTCAATGCACACAGAGTTATAGAAGTTTCTTTTGTGTCTATTGAAACAACGTGAAGGTCATTTCTAACAGGTATACTAATTAGCTCAGGCTGCCTTAATGAGTAATGTAAACTGGGTGGGTGAAAAAGTACAAATTTATTTTCTCACTGTTTAGAAGCTCTGACATCCAAGATCAGGAGTCTTGCTGATTGATTTCTGGAGTGGGCTCTTTTCCTGGCTTACAGACCCACCTTCTTGCCAGAGCATACTCCTATGGCAGACAGAAAAAGGAGGAAAGGGAGGAGCCAGCGCTCAAGAGAAAGGGCTATATCTCTGGCGTCTCATAAGGGCACTGGTCTTGTGGGACCAGAGCCTTACCTCCTGACCTCATCAGTCCTAATTATCTTCCCAATACCCCACCTCCAAGAACTTTCACAATGGTATCTCCTTAGGACTTCCAACCTACAAATACTTGGTGGTGGTGGTGGTGGGGCACACAGCTATTCAGTCCATAATGGTAATTTAAATATCTTTTTTTGAAGCATTTCGGCTGCAGGGAGTTGCCATGGTGCCAATTTCCAGGTGTTATGCTTTCATTTTGTTGTTACTATTTTTTATATTTATATATTTTTTTATTTATTACATTTAAAAAGGACAGGTTTATTAGGAAAAGGAAAAAGTCACCTGTATAGTCACAGGCAGGTAGGAGAGATGCTGGGAAACCAATTTGAATTTATCATGCAGTCTTGTTTTTTGTTTGTTTGTTTGTTTGTTTGAGAGTAGGTCTTGCTATTTTTGCCCGTGGAACTGCAGGCTCTCGTTGCCCGGGGTACCACAGACTCAAGCCATCCCCAGCCTCAGCTTCCCAGGTAGCTGGGATTACAGGCGAGAACCACCACGCCCAGCTAATTTTTTTTTTTTTTGGAACTAGGTCTCGCTACCAGCCCCAGGCGGGACTCGAACCACGATCCCTAGCCCCAGCCGCTTCATAGGCTGAAGCTTACAAGCACGAGCCACCGTGCCCGGCTTTCATGCGGTCTTGTTTTGATTTGGTTTTTACTAAAGACAGCTTTAGGGTATTTGATATGTATTATAAATTTCCAAGAAAATTAAAAATCCAGTTTTCACATAAATACATTAATTACTATATACTCTCTCTTGGAAAAAAACATGTAAGGTGTGTTCCAGGGAATATTGAAACTCTTTTAGGTTACTACAAACTATCATTTTGCTGTTTTTTACACTCTGCTAAGTCCCTCTCCTAGCCTTCTCCCTATCTTAGCAATTTCTTTCACCTTCATTTTGTGACATATTGAGAAGAATTTTGTAGATTTTTTTTGGTCTGTTTAAGGAAACCACATGGAATATTTTCATTTACTTTTCTTACATGACTATATTCTATTCTTACTTGATAGCCTGGGACATTTTCTTTACTAAATCTGCAGTTATGTCACAGAGGTTCTTTCTATTCAGGTTGTCCTTTCCAGAACTCATTCCAGATAAACGATCAATGTTCCCATTAGCACAATGTTCAGATGCTATTAAATACAAAACAAGGGTGCCTTATGCCTAACAAGTTCTACTGATGCTCTTGTAAACTGGATCTTCCAAGAGAGCTCCCAGCCCTTTGAAACAAAATGTCATTCTTGTATTCAGTGAATTCTCTGATGTCAAAAAACTTCCTGGAATGACTTTCCATAACATCCATTTGAGTCAGTATTAATTTTTGCTTTGGGAAAGCATATTCTGTGTGGCTAACAAATGGGTATAGTGAACACACACTAAAGAGCAAAGATGAAAGACAAATAGAAAACTACCATCACTTCAGCCAACTATGATTAGAAAAAGGACTTAAAACCTTACACCTAAAAAATATCACATGATAAAACTTAAGAGCAAGTTAAGGTCTTCATTTACCCTACTATTTGCTGGACAGTTTTTAAAATGTGGTATCTAGGTGTGGTTGTTACATTTTGCTGTCATTAAGCTTTCATGGTGATTAGGTGACACTGTGTCCAGACCTAGATGAACATGGGCCTTTTCCCCTTCATGTGGAATTAACACCAAATAAGCCTTGTCACAACAGCATATTATGAAGTCCCTTGGATGGTTTAACCTTAAAGCTTAATTTTTAAACTTTAATAATTCAGCTGTTAATCATGGAAAAATAACCTGTGTGCATGACTTAAGGCAAATTGAAGCTGTCTTTCCTTGAGCTGATCTTATCTGTAAGTCATTTCTTTTCATAACTGAACTCAAATGAAGAGTACAATGTACACTTTTGTGCAAAGACATTTGTCACAAACATTGTTTACTGCTTCTTTCTTTTATGTCCATAAATGAACTTTTTAAATTTTAAGAATTGGGAAGAACTTTATGAAAGCACTATTTATAAACAAAGCATCCACTCATTTTTGAAATAATTATCAAATTGAAATGAATGTCAATTTTAAAAAATAATACATGTGACCAACCTGAGTTTGTCATTTTTGATCACTGAGTAATATTCCATTGTGTAAATATACACACTTTTT
>PVHY01014809.1:0-37511 GCA_004024945.1 Uropsilus gracilis | reverse complement strand
ATTATCAGTGGGTACAGATGCTCGCTTTGCTGTTTCCTTCAATCCAGATTTCTTGTCAGGACGTTTCAATCGCTGGGCCCTTGTCGGTGAGATCCATGCTAGCTGATGGCAGAACAAGCTCCCAAGAACCAGAGCTGTGGGCCTGGCAGTGGTGGGAAGCCCAGGAAGCTGGAGGGTAGAGGAGCTCACCTACGTATCCTCTCCTCCTTCTGGGTTCAGAGTTCTTCTCTTCACTGCATCTCCTGTGACACTGACGGCAACTGATGGAGCGCACAGAGTATCTCGAGACTTTACTTTTGCCAGGTTTCTTGTTTACTCTCCCTTCAGCAGCTAATGAGGATGATGCCTCCAGAGTCATGGACCACTCCCAACCCTGTGCAAGAGGAGCTGAAGGGAGTTGTGTGCTGCAGGAAGAAGCCCAGCATGCAATGCTGTTTAAATGAAAACAAATGCAGAAGAGGAGCTAGAGTTCCAGCAGACAGAGGGGGAGACTTTTTAGAAGTTGCTTCTCTTGACCAGGTGGAAACTCCATACTTAAAAGGTGCTTACAAATGTTTCATCGATAGACTATCCCAGGGGTCCCTCCCTGGAAGCCTTTGTGCTCTTGCTGTGGGAGGAATCTGTCCAGAGTGATGAACCACCTTGTATCAGGGCAGGAATGTGAACTGTGCTTGTTCGTTCC
Source organism: Uropsilus gracilis (assembly GCA_004024945.1). NCBI lineage: Eukaryota > Metazoa > Chordata > Mammalia > Eulipotyphla > Talpidae > Uropsilus > Uropsilus gracilis. The sequence continues at coordinate 36,829 of PVHY01014809.1, read as the reverse complement.
TTGCCTGGGCTGCTTGCTTTGATTCCCAAGTTGCTGCATCTGGAGTCAGACTCAAGCTCTCATAGTCCACATTCAAGTGCACAAGTGGCACAGATGTTATCAGTGCTGTTATGGGCTTGGTCCAGACTTATCTCCTTCTGGCTAAATTCTTCAAAGAAGAATAGCAACATGGTATTAACAGTAATGCTGCATTCTCACTGCTATGAGCTGCTGCCAGATACTGTATGGGGTGGTCCTGTGAACCCTCTCCTAGTGGCAACCCTGGGAGGTATGAGTGAAAAACTCTGAGGTTCACAGAAATCAACTAGAAGAGCAGAGGGCAGAGGTCATCTTGAACTTGAACTGTAGTCCAAGTTCAGGGTTGCAAGGTCAGAGACATCTGTGCTTATATTACTAGATGTCCATACCAGCCAGCTTTAGCTTTGTGATCTTCTCGTTAATACCAGGGTCAGAGTCAGAGACAGAATTGTAAGATGAACCTCAGCACCCTTGGCCTGTGCCATCTTCTCCCCTATAGTGTAAAGGAACCTTTACATATCACAGAATATCATACCTATAGAAAAGATCATTTCTTCAATGTGGTTATCACGTATCATCGGTTGACCTTAAGGTAAGGAGATTGTCCTGGGTGGGCCTGACTTAATCAGGTGAGTCCTTGAGAGAGACTGGGCTCTTTTTGAAGTCAGAATGAGAGGGATTCAGCATGAGCATTTCTCTCTACTGCTGACTATGAATATGGAAGGGGGCATATGGCAAGAAGCTTGGGCAGCCTCTTGGTGCTGTGTGTCGCTTCTGCCCTCAGCCAGAAGCAAATACGGAATTTATTCTACAGACTTAGCTAAATGATGTCATTCATCTGAGTGAGCTAGGAAAGGTACCCTTAGCAGAGCCTTCAGATAAGGATGCACTCAATACAGATACCTGGGTGTCAGCCTCCTAAGATCCTGAGTGCAGCATGTGGGATGGCATTGTAGATGATGGTACTTGGCAGGGAAGTGACCTCTGTATGAATGTGGTATTTCAGAGTGTTTTCTTATCACTGCATCCCTCTCCAGTCCATCTTATTTTGAAGAAAGCTTGGTCTGAATCCACTGGAATGAGATGGCGTGATGAAGGAGCAAGCCCTCCAATACGATAATTTTTGAAGGTTGTTTGTACATGTCTCTAGCAAAACAGAATTGTCCCTCGAATTTCATTTACTGCAGATTATTTTTGGAACCTCAAGAAATGGACAGTGTGTTTGGCTCAGAGATGGAGCTCTGGTATTTTGCATATTAACATGCATTTTAACAAGAAAAGGTCAGTGATGGGGACAGCTCGGCTTGTTGGTGTGACAGCCGACATTTACCTGAGCTTTCTCGATACACTACAGTTTAAAATAATTTAGTAAAATAATTGTCATGATTGATTTCTATTTTCTTTTTGGACCTGAGTTCACACTCGTGACTCTGAGGCTATGTAAGAAACTTAAATTTCTTTATGATGGAAGTTCATCTCTCGAGTTCTGGGTGGATGACAAACTTTGATTAAAATCACAAATTCTTTTACAATCTGTGAACCCAATTGTTGTTGACATATTCTTTGATCAACATCTGTCCACCAAGTGGCATTTGAATGGCAGAAAATGAAGGGCTAGGATTCTTTTTTTAGTCTAACCTTCTTACTTGTAAATCACATCATCTGAGGATGTTTGGGAGGGGGGTTCAAGAGGTGGGCTTTTAAACATTGTCAGCAAAGCAGTAATAGCCATGTCCCTTAATCTAATGATTCTTTGTCTACCAAAAATATGATCCTACATTTGGGGAAACAGAGGAAAAAGCACTTACGCTTAGAATGGTTTTCCTACCTTTAGTGGTGAGAGCAAGGGGTGAGCATAAACCACACAAGGGCACTAAGATCAAAAGAAAGGAAGACATGTCCATGGAGAGCCATACAAATGACAGAAGAATCCCAATTCAACTTGAGAGGCAGTTCGTCATATCCTACTATTTTCCACATGTTCCATCCAATGTTGGTTTTCATAGAACTAAGCAAGATGGTGGCCATATTGTACATCAACATACTCAGCAGAACCCAGCAAAGCAGGGACAGGTGGTTTATCTGCAGCAAGTATCTGCTGTGTTTTGCATCCCAACAACCATTCCCTCTGGTATTCCATTGTGTCATTCTTGTCCGGTCAAGACCAGAGAGCTCTTCCACTCCCAACTCCAAGGTGGGCTTTTGTCCAGGTTGAGCCACTTTATCCAGTGGTGAATTCTGGCTGACTCTCTGGCCTAAAATATCTGAACATTCAATCTTATGTTCAATAGGAGCCAGAGAAAGATGAGTTCTGATCCTTTGTGCTTGTACCTGACAGAGTTTCTGGGTAGTGGGATTTTGTGATTTTTGCCTGAAAACAAATCTAGGCATAGTAGAAACCAAAGTTTAGGACTGAAAAGAGATCAGGCTCTTAGGATGGCATCTGAGCTCCTGCATCCTGCGATGCCCAATGCTACGACATTTACCCCTTGGTTTTTCCTGATATGTAAACCATATTTGTCAAAACCAACTTGGGTGAGTATCTGCATTCTTTTCTTGAAAACCAACACATTTAAGTACTACTATCCCAGTGGTTGTGGGTTGAGTTGTGTCCCCCAAAAAGATATGCTGAATTTATAAGACCTAGTGTCTCAAAAATGTAAGTTTTGGAATGTAGAGTTGCTGCAGATACACTTAGTTCAGCTGAGTCATGCTAGAGCAGGGCCGGCCCCAATTCGACTTGTGTTCTTAGTGGAAGATGCACAGGAGATGACTGGTCATGTGAGGATGTGGCAGAGCCTGAGGCCCCCAAAGCCAGTAGAGATAAAGGGAACACCCCCTCATGCAAGAGTCTTCAGAGAGGGTGCATCTAAGCAGGCACCTGGATTCTGGTCTGACCTCCAAGTGACACTTTTCTATCATGCTGAGCCATTCTTTGTGTGGCTGCCCTAGGACATAGTGGCTCTGGGGCAGAGCTCGGTGGCAGGACAGGCTCCTTGTAGGAATTTAGACAAGGACACAACTCATCCTGATGGGGAGATGATGAAGCGATGTTCAAAGGTTTTCCAGATGAAAATGGCCCTTGTCCTTCTGAAGCGTGAATGCTGAAGAGGACCACTGAGGTGATGGTGGAACAATGGTGAGGCAAGGTGAGAGGGGGCCAGAGCAGACTTGGTGAGCCAGCAGGTCCTGTGGTCAGAGGGGTGAGACAGTGTCAGAGTAGGGCAAGCCAATTGGCCTCTTGTTTAGGTGCTGTGGGAAGCCACTGGGGGCTCCAGGTGGAACTGTGTCTTTTGAAGAGCTTTCTCCGGATAGTGCTCTTTATTATTGTTATTTATTTATTGTTATTTTAAATTCATTTTTAAAAATTGATTGCACACACATATATAATATATATGACATATAAATATCTATATCTATCTATCTATATATGTTTTTATCTATATCTATATATCTATACATATATCTATATATCTAAATCTACCTATCTATATTTATAGGTAGATATATAGATATGTATAGATGGCTATATATCTATGCATAGATAGATATAGATCTATCTATAACTAGTTATATAGATATAGAGCTAGATCTATATCTATATAGATATATAGCTATATATGATATATCTATATATATCTATATATCTCTATATATCTATATCTATATATAGGTCTATATAGACATAGCTATAGCTATCTCTATATATATATCTAAATATCTCTATATAGATATATGTAGATAAAGATATAGATATAAAAACATCATTGTCTAGAGAAAAGAACACTTTTACACTGCTGGTGGGAGTGCAAACTGGTTCAGCCACTGTGGAAAGCTGTGTGTGGGACCCTCAAACTACTGAAAATGGAACTCCCATTTGACCCAGCAATCCCACTTCTGGGAATCTACCCAAAGGACACAAAAACACTTCATTCAAAATGACACCTGGACTCAGATGTTTATTGCAGCTCTGTTTACAATAGTCAGGATATGGAAACCACCCGAATGCCCCAAAACAGATGGATATTGCTCTCTTGAGTCACCATATGACGGGGTGCGGTGCACTTACGTTATGCCAGGACCTCCATTGGTTCCCCCAGGACCTTAAAAATTATATTATGGTGCTACTAATATTCACATGAATTATTATGCTGGATGCCAGAACTAGGTGGCCTTTTGTGTGTGTTTGTGTGTGTACATATATTTGTCTCTGAGTACATGTTTTCCACATCAGAAACAGCTTTCTATGAGGCTGGTGAATATAAGTGCTTGGAAGTATTTTATGGATCAATGAAATATTAATGGGCCTGGAGGTGCTTTACGTTTATTTATAAAGCTGGGTCATCTATAGGTCAAATATCATTATAGCAAATGCAATTATAGTAAATATCTTTGATAAATTTGGTTTTTAAGCACCAACCCATGTCCTATTTATTGCTAACAATGTGTACTCTAAGCTTAAAATTTTAAATTCAGCTCTGAAATAAGGAAAAAGATCACCCAAAAACCAAAGGTGGTTTATTTAAATTTCTCTCAATAATTCATTTGATGAACAAAATTAAATTAAACTGATATAAGTTTGTGTGTGTATAAGTAGTCTAAATAAATAAATAAATGCATACATTTAATTTATCCTGCAGAGTGGGAATTTTTATACGTTTCACTGCAGAGATACTGGATTTGATTACCAGAATCTACCTTAGTCCCATTTGGGAGGGTTACTTATTATATCAGGACCAAATAGCCTGATATTCAAGTAAATACCTAAAATCCAAGATATATTGGATTTAAAATTTTCCAGATGGAAAATTATGAAACTATCCAACTGTATCTTGTCATTTCTACAAAATGCATAAGAGCAGTCCTGGATTATCACTGACAACATTCAAAAATGGATGGAAACTTTAATGAAAGGGTAGAGGAACCATAAAAGTAACAGTAATGCTAAATGTCCATGTCCTGAATGTTGGTGTCACAAACATTTAGCTCGTGCACAGGGCTGGGGGTTTTCCTCCTGTATGACGCCTGGGAGGTCAGGAACTAACATGACTGCTTTTTATTGCTGTATCTCCGGTAAAGATTCCAGACTGACAAGTAGTAGATGCTCTACAAAGGCAAGAAATTAGTTCCTGAGTCAGGTGAGGAACCACCTAATTTGAGGAACTCCTATAAGTCCTGGGGTTGGTGAACAGGAACTCAGATCTTCCAACAGTTCACCCCAATGCTCTTTCTCCCTTTACTGCCACAGGCTTGCTAAAAGGAGAGGAAGTGAAGGCCCTCTTTGGAAGGCAGCTATGCTCACCACTCTACCACCAATGCCTCTTCTGGAGGCACTCTTTGAGGCCATCAAAGGGGTTAGGACACAAAGGAAGAGGGAATTGCTAGGAGTCTGTTTCATCTGGGCAAAGAGAACCAGTCTGTGTAAATAGCAGAGGGTCTTGTTTCTAGATAAAAGATGACTCTGATTGGGCCTAATTCAAGAGCATCATTGGCAGTGAGAGATTGTGAAAGCAAAATATTCGCTTGGAGAAATGAAACCTATTAAATTCAAGGCTTTGTAATTTCCCTTTGTGAGACTGTGGTACCAGCAATTCAATTCCATTGTGTGTCTCAGTCCTTGTTACCTAAGATGTTTAGTATTATTAACTGTGATTCTAAGAATATCAGCTCTTGATGGTTACAGTGCTATTCTGTGCCTCCTAGGAAACAATTTGCATCCATCTCAGGATCTGTTCTGGATTTGTCTCCTTCCCTTTCTCCCTGGGTCCTGGTTAGAAACTGGTCACGTTGATGAGAACTCTGGGTAGACCCTGTGTATATTCGCTCTTGCCCATGTGGTCCCTTGGCAGGGGATTCCAGAATCTTCCTAGTCAGCTTCTGTATTCTTCATCCTTGATGGAACAGCCAAACTGTTCTCACAAAAGACAGATGCTCTCTTAGGATATGTTTACCAGCCGCAGACTCTGAGATGTGGATTCCAGTGAAAATCACTTATTACGATGTGCTCCCAGGGAAGATTAGAAAGGGAAAAGGGAAATGGAGGCAGGAAGAAAGGAGGTGGAGTAAGCCTGTTCCTGGGGAAGGTGATGTGGCCTTAACCCACAGGAGACATCACAACTTGGACCTCCCCAATCAGGAGCCAGTGTGCTCATTCCTGATTTGCAAGGGTGGCAGCAGGGGCTTAAATGTTCCTGAAAATTCAGGCTCTGAGGATCCAGAGCAAAGTATCCACACAACAGCTCTAGAAAATGAGGAAAACAGCTCTTTTATTCTACTGGCAAGCAAAGCCAGGAGCAGAGCAGTTAAACAACCTGCCCACAACCATGCAGGCAGGACGGGGAAGCCAGAGAGTGACCCTAAAGGGCTATTTTCAAGCCTGTTGTCTTGCCCACAGTTGCAGATGATGCTGTAGCATCTCACACACAAAGGGTGGGCAGGCAGCACAGAAATGTCAGAGGAAGATGACAAAAGTGCTGTCATTTTGTGATTTACAATTTTCCAGAGTGTTAAGATATAAAAGTCAAGTATAGACCCCAGGAATGTTCCAGGCTGCAGATGAAAGACATGAGAACTGAATGATTCAGGTAACTCAGAAATCTTATCCATTTACTTCAAGAGACATTGCTGGGACAATCAGAGACACATAAATGGATTCTGAGGATGAGGTGGTGGGGCAGAGCAAATTAGATGCCCAATTTCAATGACTGATTATGGTTCTATAAGAGAACATCCTGTGGGACGTTGGAAGCATTAGCCCTGCAACTGACTCATAGTTCAAGGGCAAGAGAGTATCTTTTTTTATCCTTGAAACTTTTCAGCAATCTTGAGATGACTTCAAAGTGAAAATGAAAATCCTCAACCCATACTCATTTAGTTGTTATCTTAATTGTAATTTTTAGTTTTGAGTTTACAAACAGATATTTAGTAGGGGCTGTGAACCCTGAAACTGCATGGAGAGAGACTCTGAAAGGTTGGAAAATTACCTGAAAGAAAATTTCACCAAAAAACCCCCAAAACAGTGATATCTTAATTGATGATTAAGGAATTTCTGCTATCAATAAGAAGAAACTTGAAAACTGAAGGATCGTGTATTTGAGAAAATGATTATGTACACTGTTTTCCCCTCTCTTTACACACAGTCTATCAAGAATGCCAGGTTCTTTATAGAGATGAAAGAACCTAGAAGGTATGAGTTTAAGGTTACGGGTATTCTTTACTGACAGACTTGGAGAAGGGTCTTTGCAAGGAGACCTTGCAAAAGGGAGAAACCAGTGATGGGAAGGTTGGGGAAAAGTGTAACGGGAAGAGAAATAGTAAGGCAAAGGCCTTGCAATGCTGTGAGGTTCAGCATGTTGTAAGTCACCAAAGGAGACCTGTGGGGCTGGTGTATAGGAAACCAAGGGTAGAAGACCAAGAATGGGGAAGGAATGGTGAGACCATGCCTGTCCTTGAACACTTAAGACATAGTGGACCTTGCTAAGGATTCTGAATTGGGTCTTAAATATGATGGGCATCCATGGAAGCATTTCAAGGATGAGTCCATTGGATTTATTTTATGTTTTAAAGTGACAGTATGACTTGTTGGAAGAATGGAATCTGGAAGAAGAAGAAAGAGGCCATTGCCATGAATAGCCAGTGATAGCATGAAGTAGCTGGATTTAGGATGTAATTTGGAGGTAACTACCAGGACTTGCTGATGGATTAGCAGTGGGAAAGAAGGAGCAAAAAATTAAGATACTCCCCCACATTAATGAATCTACAGTCAATGATGGTGGTAGTGATGGAATCACTGACTAAAATGGGTAATAGGGAGCAGAAAATTATGGGTTGTGTGATTCCATCACTAATTCTTGGCTATGCACTGCTTTCTCAATCAACATGCACAAACATGGATCTGTCAAATGGGATCTTCTTTTCCCAAGTCAAGAGTGATGACAATGTGTACAATATATAATATAAAACCATTCTCAAGGGTATGTGTTTCCAGTATCAGGATTTATTTAGTTGGTAATTTACTAACGATAGAGTTTACATGGGCATTTGCTGCCTGCTTTCCTATAATTAAAATAACTACTGAGCCCTAAATTAAAGACCCACTAAAGGCTTTACATGATGGACTGAGTCCCTGTGTTCTGTTCCCTTTGATATGAACAACCATATAAATTTTTTCGACACATGTAATGTTTGACATCCATCAAAAAAAAGGTACAAATGAAATAGTCCATGTTTAAAGCAGAAGTGAAAAAAAAGATGAAAAAATTCCATATGGCATAAAAGAAAGAGTTAGGTTGCCCCCCGATGTGAAAGGAAATCAATGGGACAACTTTGGAGACCCATTTCAATCTGTTGTTGACATTGTTTTCTGGTAGTAATTTTCTCAAAATGTTAACAGTATTGAGTTTGCCTATTGATTCTATTATTTTTGACCTTGCATTAGTGTGGGCTAATCTTACATGCCATAAAATTTCCTTTCACAGCTAAAATTATGATATGACTCTGGAGGAAGCCTCCAATCAAGTCAGGCAGCCCCCCTCCAGATTTTGATGAGAGTATAAACGGCAATAATGAGTTATGTTGACTTCCGATACACTTTCATGTTTACATTTTATTAAATGGTTTAAGCAGGGTCATCAGATAAATGATCAACATATTGATGGAAACACTCAAGCCTGGATAAATTGAAGGCCACCGCCAGCCAACCAGATTGGTCAACTTGAGTTTGAGTCAATAGCATAAATATATATTTGGCTACAGAATCGAAGCCAACTTCAGATTCGATCTTCTGAAATCCCTGCTAAGTAAATAGCTACAAAAGAAACCACTGGAAGAGGCCTTTGGTCCTTGCCTGGTAACCTCTCACTCCCAGTACAAGGCCTCCCAAAACAAGGAATCCAAGCTCGGTGAATTCAGCAGAAGGGAGAAGAGTGCATGAAGGCAGAGGAAACAAGAAACCAAAAGCTCTTGAATTGTTTTCCTGGGAAGAGATCAGGTTTACTGTTGACTCCAGGTAGGGGAACTTTGGCAGTAGTATTTTCAAAGGGTTTGTGAGCTGCAGTCACGATGTGGGTTGGCATCCCTAAGTTCTCACCTTGCCCCTCCCACCTCTCTCCATGGGAGGTTAAACCCCCATCTCCACTGCATTCCCTACCCCAGCTCTGGCCTAGCCACTTGTCCTTGCTCAGTTTGCCTGCAAGCGGATTTCAGGATTTGCTGGCACAATCCGGTAGGTTTGCCCACAAATACTTCAAGAGTTTGGTGAGAGGAGTCAATTTCCCCCTTAATGATTTAATGATATGCTCCAGTTCGGCTGTACAGAATAACTGCGCACCTTCCCTTCCTGCTGCAGCTGCAGGGGCTGCTGCTTTGGGGAACTTGTAGGAAAAGTTCAGCAGCGTGGAGGTGTGTGCACTCCTTTCGAGAGAGGGGGAGTGAGTCGCTGGGGAAGGAAGGAGCATTTCCCAGAACCTAAATAATATTCATTGCTAATGAAGCCAGGATAGAGCCACCGAGACTGCATGGCGATGTGCTGTGATTTGTCTTTCGTGTTTTGACTGGGCTGCAGAGTCCTACCTACCAGTGGGTTTTCCTGCTTGGTTTGCTCAACCCCGAGCCAGATGCCGGGTGAACTCAGGGTCCAACTGGCATCCGTTGATTCTGAAACCCACGTCTGCTGTTCACGCCTGAGAGCACCTGTCTGTGGCATCACAGGCCGCACCTGGTAGTGCTTGTTGGGCTCTTTGGCCGCTGAGACTGAGTTGGTGGCTCAAGATGTTTCTGGGGGATTCAAGAATTAGAAAAAATAAGCTGATCAGGGGCAGGAAGGAGGAAGAACAGATGTGCAGACCCTGCTCAGCCCCTGGGCACTCTGAACTGGTGGTACCCATAGAGGTGGCCCAGCTCCAGACCCCCGCTTTGCTTTATCACCATGTTCTGGGGGTGCCCTGGGCTCAACGGCACTTCCTGCCAGGGGTGGGCCCCAAACCTGAGGGGATGTGCCCGCAGCAAGGCCTTGGGGAGAGACAGGCAGTCAGCAAGTGGCCGTGTGCTCAGCTCACTGCTTCCAGCTGCATCTCTGGAGACACTCAGCCCCAAAGAGACACAGCAGAGGGAGGGAGAAGACTGGGGGTTTCTGGACCAGCACCTCTGAGTTCAGCCTCCCAGATCCCCCTGTCCCTGGGCAGCTGCTGTGATAGGCAGGGGAGTTGAGGCGGGAGCTCAGCTTTTCCTAGTAGACGGGTCTAGCCGCAGCTGCTTCTTGATTCGTGATGCGCTTCAGTGACTGCTATTCCATAACCATTCTCTGATGTGTCATTGGTCAGAGGAGGGCGTTGCTGTGACTCCGGGAGCGGCCTAGAACACCCGGTTCTAGGTTACCCACCTGGCTCCCAGACCCCACGCTGAACATGCCTCTTCTGGATTATCAGCATAATGACCTCTTTCTGCTCAGGGGTCCCCACAGAGCCCTGACAAACCCTTCACCCCCAGCCGGACAGTCCCCTGGGCTAGTCACTAAGACTTGTCCCAGCAGAGGCTGCGAAGGAAAGAGGGGCCTCCCGTGCCGGGAGGTGCCCAGAACACAGCATCTGACCCTGGCCTGAAAGGCCAGTGAGTGCCCAGACAGGGGTTGGCCAGAGGGGGCCACGGCCTCCTGGGCTCTCCCAATGCTTGAAGGCTGGTGTGGGTGAGGCCTGACCCTCTGGCCTGCCTTCCAGTCTGGCCTCCAACTCGAAGCTCTCATTTAATCTTCACAGCAGCCACAGCTCGAGGAAGGTGTCATTCCCGGCCCTATTTGAGGGAGAGAGCGAGCCCCCCCCAAAGAGGAGGGGGGCAGACCTCCCCAGCTCCTGCGCCTGGTGCTGCCTGGCACCTGTTCCGCGTGAGAGGCAGATGGCGTGTGAAGGGACGTTTGCATGTTGGCTCCCGCGTGGGCTGAGAGATCTGCGGGACCCAGCGGGTCTCCCTGCCCCGAGGAACCGCTCTGTTTTCCCAGGGAGGGAAGACATCGCTGTTGTGTTCCTCCTGGCCCATGTCTCATCTTCCCACAGATCCGAGTCCTCTGGGTGCCTGTCGCAGGGTGAAGCCTGCAGGAATGGCATCCACAATGACCATGGCGGGAAGTTAGACGTTGCTGGTCACCTGCAACCAGGCTCCTCCACCTGTGGGACTTTCTCCTGGGACCATTATGATGATGCACAGGCTGCCTCAGGCCTGACAGGGAGTGGGGTTGTTTTCAGCTCCACACAGATAAATATCAAATAAAGTGCACGTGTGATTCAAATCAGATAATCCCTGAGTAAGACCTGAAGACTGGGTTAGACAACCCAGCTGGGTTTTTTAGGAGCCATGTGGCAGGATTTTGGTGAATTTCTGAAGTTTTCTCAGTTTTTCCCTCTGTGAAATGGGACGATGCTATGTGGCGTGTTCCGTGAGTGACTGTGCAAATACCTGGAACCTGGTAGATGCTGTATGACTATTAGGGTGTCATTTTCAGCAAAGAGCAAAAGAGCAGATTTGAGGTTGGATCGAATGCACCAGGATGGATTTTGATTATTGCCTTATTTTCCCTCAGCTCCTGAGGAACAGCTCAAGGAGTCGAGTGATTATTGACGTACTCTCTGCTTTCAGGGGCGGTTTCCAAAGGCCACAGGGCATCGTCCGGAAGAGTCCCAGTACTCTCGCACCTTCTGAAAAGTCAGGTGGACTCAGTGAAAATCAAGGGACCCCCTTCCTCTGAGGAAAGGCATCCAGGTAATAAAGCAAGTCCCCCTCGACATTTTCCTACATATTTGTCTCTAGAGGAATGTGCTTCAGGGAGATTTATTGTTTGAAGCTTTCCACCTCAAGCTTCATTTTAAAAGTCTATCTTACCCCAGAAATGGAGATGCTCCACTGAATGTCACAGGTGCCCCCAAATCTGCTGGGAAACTGCCCTCAAGTTCCATTTAATACCTGTCTCGGTTCTGGAGGCAAATTCTTATTTCATCCCTCTGAGAGCTTATGGTTTCTTGTACTCTCTTGTGACTTCTGTGTCAGTCCCTGCCATCTTGTGGGTGAAGACGCCTCCTGAGAGGTGTGGGGTGAGCCAGTGCCACCCTGAGCTCAAACACTCAGACATGATTCCTTGCCCGTTGATATGCTAATACATGGCAACAGCAGGGACTTGACCTTCCTGGCCCCCTGATCTTGGAGGCCTATGTGGGCTGGAGTTCCCCCAGGAGTTGACTCTGAGACCAGGAGTGAAGTATAGTGATTTTGAGGTGGGGGGGCATGGAAAGCAGACCAGATGGGGAAGCCTCTTCTAAAGGGCCTGTACTTGGGGAAGAGACTTCTACTGGGATTTGGGGGGATAGATAAGCAGAGCCCCTTTTGAGTGATCCATGCCAGGGAGGGGGCTGGGTGTTTATCTACCAGCTTCCACCAGCTGTTGGTTAAGGGTAGCTGTCGGTTAAGGATTGGCACTTCAGGTCTGCTGTGCTCTGGACAAAAAGGACCTGGAAGTCAGAGAAAACCCCCAGGCACAAGAGACATTGGGTCCATCTCCTTGAAACAACAAAGGCTGAGCAGAGAGGGCGGCCACTGGGACAAGGGAAAAGGGGTGGAGCCATTAGTTTCTGCTTTATTCTATGTATTTCCTTCCTATAGGCCAAAGGGCCCTGTTCTGGGTGCCGAGGTGCTCCAGATGTTTGAGCTTGCACTCTGCCCTTAGGAAGCTCACAACTAAGTGATGGAGTCAAGCAAGTAAGAAATAATTTTCAGTCAGCTCAGAATGCTAACAGGACAATCTAACAGGATTTGTAATTCTTGTGCCAGACTATGCTCTAAGCACTTAACCTTGATAGATTTATTGGGTCCCTATAGGAACCCTACAATGTAGATACTTTTGAGAGGGATGATGTGGTGAAATTGGGGGGCTCTGGCCCCAGCTTGGTAATGCTGCATTAGGGCGGCAGCTATTTTGCTCTGGTGGGCAGAGACTTGGAGGAGGGAAGCCAAGCCTTCTAGTGAGAGGAGCAGAGAGAAGGGATTTAAGAAGGAGTGAAGCTGGAGAGCAGGAGAAAGAGAAAACTTGAGAAGGGAGAGAGCAGAGGAGCATCAGGGAGGCTGGAGGCCTCGGAGCTGCGGCTGGCATGTGCAGCAGCAGGGGCAGGGAAGGAAGCCATGCTGGAGGCTTCCATCCCCAGCCTGGGCTGGTGAGGAGCCCAGGGAAGCATGTTGGAGAAACTTGTGATGTGTGCAAGCTGACTTGGAAACATGGTTCTTGAAAATTTGCTTTAACTTTGAAACTGTTACGTCTGGGGAATGTAGGGAGACCTGAAGAGAACTTGCTGTGCTGCTGTTTTCATGGTGAGATGTCTGAAGTGGTTGCTGCTGCTGTTTCGAGTGAGGTTTTGGGTCACTTTAGCATGGAAGCAAAAAGCCTGCTGGAGCTGTGCCTTTGGGGGAGGATTGATGATGCCATCTTGATTTCTTCTTTGGATTTGAATCTCCTGCTTTTGAAGGAGGATTGACAATGCCATTTTTGTTTCTTCTTTTGGCCTGAAGTGAATAGCTGTGCCTTTGGGAGGAGCAACGGTGCCATCTTGGTTTCTCCATTTGACTTGAAGGTGGGACAGCTGCCATTTGTGGAAACACATGGCTACAGGACCCACATATAACTTTTTGGACTGGAGACTAAACTGTGTGGTAAGATAATCAAAGGGGTCCCTTGGACCCTCTGTGACTCTTGTCTATTTTGCCTTTTTTAGAAGTGAATAAAACATTTTTGCCCCCTTTTAAGATAGTGTGGTCTTGCTACTGCTCTTGTGGGCTGGAACAAACCTGATGAGTGACTAGATTTAAAGGGTCAGTTGCTCCCACTTTTTAGTCAATTACTCTACTTTGTTTCTTTCATTACCTGATTTCACTTTCATTGTCTGTATCTTTGAGAGTGGAAGAAGCTCACTGTAAAGTTTTCAGCCAGTCTATAGCAGAGCCAGGATGGGGACCTGAGTCTCAGTGGGTTCCAGATCCCTATGCCTACTACCAATACCAGAGTCATCTCTCTTTGTCAGTGTTCGTTCCTGGGAAGGACAGTGCTCAGATGTCCTGAGAACAGCCTTCCTGGCCTCTATGACAAACAGTGTCCCTCCTCCCACCCTTCTTTCGGACCCCCTGAGTCCTGATAAACCCAAGTGTCTCCAAACACTGCCAGATATCTGCCTGGTTGCAAATGGCCCAGATTGAGAACCTCTGCTCTCTATTATAAGGCAATCAGTATTCCTTGGGAAGAGTTCATAGGATGCAAATGAAAATGCCTTTCTTCACGATGGCTTCATCTCACCCTGTACACAATAAGAAAAGAGGCAGCATTCTGGAGTTGCTCGTGTCTGTCAATCAACAGCCAAATAACTTTCAAGGCAGAGAAAATGGAAGGAGGAATGAAGTTATTGAAGTTATTGAAAAGTAAGATTTTTTTTTCTTTAAAGCATCTGCACTGTGGACTTGCTATTCAGGCTTGCACACTGTTGCCCCTCAAACCGGCTGTTTCCATGGTTGTTTAGTTTAAATGTCTTGCAACTTGATTGAGAAATTAGTGAAAATCCCATTAGATAAGAATGGACAGTCAGTTCCTAAGGAATTGTTGATTGTTTTCCATTTCCCTGGGGCTATTTTATTGATGATTTTTTTTTTTACAGTTCTATTTTGAACCCCTCTCACCCAAGTAAATAAATTCCTTTTCTCTGTCACCAGCCTGGACAGTCCAAGCTTTATTTTTCAAATCCTCCAAGCCCATTTTTATCCATGTAGCTTCTTAGAGCTGGTCAAATTTGAAAACTGATCCTTGAGATTTGGGGGTGTTTTGTGTGAGGACAATAGCCATAACTTTGGCATTAACATGTCCTCATTTGTCTCCTTTCTTTTTTTTTTTCTGGCAAAAAGACTCTTCAATTCAATCTCTTCCAAATTTGGCTTCAGAGTTAATCTATGTGATCGGAGAAGTTTCATTGTGGTGTTAGAAGCCTAAAGAATTCACTTTTTCAATTGGTGGTGAAAGCATAATCTCATGATGTTGAAGCATTCTTTAATAACAAAGCATCTCCATGTGCCCTTGGCTAACATATTGAGGGTGCTTTGTTAATCTGCTTATACTTTTTTGTGACCAGCAATTTTGAGGTCCACACCCCCCTCTCAGAATAAATAATCACTCTGATATCTGAAATTCTTTTTGAGTGCTATTTGTGAATGGTGAAACACCACAGAGTATAGACTCTGGGATCAGACAAAGCTGGATTTGAATTCAGGTTTCATCATTCTATCTTCATGAGGTTAAACTACTGGACATGGAATCTGATGCCTACTTCAAAGATGCTTACCAGCTATAATCTCTAATCTCTGAAACCCAAGTGTTTGTTACTTTACCTGGAAGAAGGAACTTTACATGTATGATAAAGTACAGGATCATAGGTTACTTGAGTTGGTCCAATGTTATCCTAAGGTGAGGACCAGCCTTCCCTGTTGGAAAATGCTAAATTGTAGACTTTGAAGATGGAGGAAGAGAGTGCAAGCCAAGGAATTGAGATAAATACTAGTCAGTTACTTGAGTTGGTCCAATGTTATCCTAAGGTGAGGACCAGCCTTCCCTGTTGGAAAATGCTAAATTGTAGACTTTGAAGATGGAGGAAGAGAGTGCAAGCTAAGGAATTGAGATAAATACTAGTCAGTAGAAAAAGTAAGGAAATTGATTTTTCCTGGAGCTACTGAAGGAACACAGCCTTGTAGACCCTTTGATTTTTGCCCACTTTGGCCCATTTTGGACCTTTCAATCTCCAGAACTATAAGATAATGACTTTGTGTTGTGTTAAGCAACTGAGTTTGTGGTTATGTTTGGTAGTAATAAGAACCTAGCAAGCAATCTACTCTTTCTAAATCATCATTTTGTCATTTATGAAGTAGAATAATAATGTTAATCTCATTGGGCTATTAGGCATAAAGGAAAGATGAATTGTTGATAGGCCTGGCATAGAACACACTTAAAGGTACTGGCCAAGTCATAGGTTTTTAACTTTTGTCATATTGCAGCATCTCCATCATCCTACCTACTATCTAATTTACTGGATACCCATCCATGATGGTTGATTCTATACTTTTAATCTAGCTGGGCTATGGTGCCCAGCTGTTTGGCCAAACACTAATGCAAGTGTTGTTGTGCAGCTCTTGCTCCTATATTTGTGGATTTGATTAATATTCACAGTCAGTTGACTTTAAGTAAAACAGATAATCCTCTACAATGTGGGTGGTTCTTACCCAATCAGTTGAAGATGCTCAGAGCAAAGATGGACTTTTAGGGGAGAAGTCATTCTGCTCTGAGATGGTCTTATTGAAGCCTGAGTTTTTCACCCACTGGTCTGACTGAAAAGTAAGATGCCACATGGCAACATCAGCTCTGCCTGGGTTTCCTGTCTGCTATGTGTCCTACAACTATATGTCCACATCATTGTGTAGCACATTGATTAAAATGAATCCCTTCCTATCCATTAGTTTTGTTTCTCTGAACAACCCTGATAAAGACACCATCCAAATAAAGTGTAGTGTACTGCAAGATTTAAGATTTTGAAAAAGGAAGATGTTTTAAGAACAAGTACCCAATACTTAATTTTGTCTCGACTTTGCCTAAGAACTCGTTATTTCCTCATTGATGCTTAAAAGATGCTGCCTCAGTGCTTCCTTTCACCTTTAAATTAAAAGTGTGCACTTAGGATGAGCATATATAATCAAATCACTTAAGACAAACTATGATGGTAAAGAGTTGAACTGGTTCTGCACCATCCTCTACAATGGGGTTTGACTTTGGACTTAAAGTAGAGTTGAAATTCAGCAGGAAAATCACTATTGTCTCCATATATGTCTTTCCCTCTGCCCCTTTGAATGTCTTCTACCCTGTGCCCATCCCTTAAGCCCTAGCTCTAAGACTCCTTACAGTCAAGCAGCTAAAGGGTTAATGTTTATACATAGAAGTGCTTTTGACTGGTTGGTGCCAGTGTTATACTGGATGCTGACTCTTTTACTATTGCTTCTGCCTTGAATTGATATTCGTGAGCAAAACACAATGAAGAATTGTCCAATTGTCCTGAACCTCCTAACGGTCAATCAGCTAAAGGGTTAATGGCAATACATAGAAGTGCTTCTGATTGTTTGGTGCCTGTGTTATATTGGTTATTGATTCTTTTGGTATTGCTTTTCCATAAAAGTAACACTTCATGAGCAAAACCCAGCGAAGAGCTGTCCAATTGTCCAAGTGGTAAATGTATAAATGAGCAATTTCAGTATGTTATCTGCTTAAAGGAAACAGCGGGTGAAAATTGTCATACTTTACTGCTTTTGGGGGGAATTTTTAATTTTCATTTCAAGTCATTTGTCATAGAATTACTGTACCACAGCTCTTGTTTACTCTTTTCTTAAACAGACAGGAGACACGTGTGACTAATTTTATTGGATAGAAATCTAGATTTTATCCTCTGAAGATAGGTCTCACTGACTCACTAACCAGTATAACTTCTTTATAAATTACTTTGCTATTGGCTTTGGAAGAAAAGACCAACTCATTCTTACTGTAGGCCTTCCTTCCTCCAATTTCATAGAGAAAATCATTTGCCAAACACAAGGATTTGATCAATAAACAACTAACAATCCCCAGGAGGCCCTTCAAGAGATTAGAATTGTCAAACACTGACTCAGGATTTGTTCTGGTAGTTGTTAAAAATTACATAAACATAAGTTTTTTTAGATTTCAATCAACCCAAGAGCCTTTAGTAGGAGAAGAGGAGACTTGACCCTGTTATTGATTAGGTGCTATGGATGCTCTTCCAAAGAAAGTTAATCAACGAGATGTTGACAGTATCAGCAACATCTTGCATCTCTTGGAAATTTTGCTTTTAGTTGTGGAGCTGCTTCCTCCACAGGAACCAACAGAGGTGAGTGTTTTAGCCTTAGACCAAATTTTCTAGGGCCCCATGGGTCATTCCTATCCCCAGACTGAATAGTAGAGGGCAATGGGCAATGCTACTAGGGCAAGAAATGTAAAATGTCCCCTAAAACACACTCTGAATGAAGTCTCCTGATAGCCAAGATCTCCTCCATCTTGTTGGTTCAAATTTCCAGCACCTAAAACAGTATTGACCCAGAGTGTTCTGAAAATACAGACCAATTCAACATATGTCAAGGTTGTTGTTGATCTCTTGTATATGTTATAGTGACACAAGATGGAAATGCGATTTATAAATTATTTTGAAAAATGATCAACAGGAAACAACCCAAATGCCCCAAACTGATTAATGGCTGAAAAAAATGTGATCTATGTCCATGATGAAATATTATGCATCAATCAAGGAGGACAAACATATGTCATTTACAGCAACATGAATGGAGCTAGAAGGACTCATATTAGCAAAAATAAACCAGAAAGAAAAAGAGAAATACAGGATGGTCTCACTTATATGAATGATATAGGGGAAAAATGAATGAATAAGAAAAATTGGAAACAATCAGCAGAACTGAATGATAGAGTGAAAGAGGAGGAGGGGGAAGAAAACAGGGGAGGTGAAGGGCACAAAAGAATAAAATGGTTAATGAGTGTTAAGGACATGGGAAAACCATGGAGTACAAAGTAATGTAATATATGTATGTAAAATAAAATAAAAATTAAATTAATAAAAAAAGTAAAAATGTGGGGAACAAGGGGTACAATACAACCACATAAACATGACCAATATAACATGATAATTACAAGAAAAAATATCAGCAGGAATTATTTAGTCCTCAATAGATACTGAGGGTATATAAGAAGAAATCATGACATAAGAAATTTATGTCTAGGAATAATTATTTGGTGGAAATTTAATATAAAATAAAGTAAAAGGAGACACATTGTCATTTCTTGAGCATATAACACATCAAATCAATAAACATTGCCTTACAGATATTTAATCATACTTAAGGTCAATTATATAAACTCAAAAAAAGGTATAATCATACTTCCTTTAAACATAGACCTCTGGCCTCTGCAGAGGAGATCCCTTTAAACCTTCTAATCTCCAAGCAGTTACTGTGCAGAGATTCTAAAAAGGAAGACATTATGCAGATAGAGAGGGGACCCTCTGAGTGGAAGGAAACTCACAGATGGGTCTCTCAAGCTCATCTTGATATTTGGGACAAGCCGCAGGAACACAGAATTGTATTAATTCTGGATATGTGCATTTTCACTGCCTTATGATTATGATTCAGATCTGCAAGGAAGGGAGCAGTAAGGAAGTGAACTGTATTCCATTATTCATCTCAATATTTCAAGACTCCATGCCTTCTCTCTCTTTTAGCCAATGATGGCACTTCCCCAAAGTGTGAATGATGGCTTAAAATGAACTAAGTCCTTGAAATTAGTTCTATAAGGAGCATATGCTAAGCATGCATGAGTTAAGGTGATATCTTACATCTATTGCATTTATTTACAAGAAAATAATTGCTTTCCAGTTCATCCTTATATCCCCCCCTTCCTGAAGATCCTTTAATCTTATTTCTGATATGAATTTTGAATGCTGGTTCTGCCTCTCACTCTCTGATTTTCTCCAGCTGCCCCTCCCCCTTGTTTCCTTCTGCTATTCTTGGGTTTTCAGTGTTGCCTTCATATTATCAAGCATGCTGACCAGCAAGTAGCTACTAGGTCTTCCATCCTTCTGTGCCTGGAGTGAGACTTCTTAAGTTTTGTGCTTGAACTATCCCACTCCCTTTACCCTGGTCCAGCCCTTGGTTTACACTCTGCCAGCCACAGGAAGGAAGCAGAAGAGCCACTTAATAGAATAAGTGAAGATGATATGACTTCTTATAATGAAATGGAAAGATAAGTATTTTAACCTGATGGGTCCCTATTTCCAGAGATAAAATATTAATATTTTCTATTAAAAAATTAAAAACATTTTTAATTTCCTCTATGTGTGGTCAAGGACTCTGTGTGGTAAAATATGTGTGTGTGTGTATCACAAAGGGTATATCAACATCTTAAAAACATTTCTTTACCTTCAACCCAGACATGTAACATAGCAAAGTCTCAATGTAAATATTGCATTATACTTAAGATCAATTACTTAAAAAATTACAAAAGGGATTTTATATATTCATTCTTCCTCTAAAAAGTTAACTCTGGACTTCTACATGGGGAGATCATCAGAATTTCTAACCTCAAATGCAGAAACCATAGAATGAGATCTGAAGAGAAGAAAGGCATATTGTTAGCACAATATGCATGTACACTCTATATGGCACAAGAAGTGTACATGTACTTAATACTGCAATGCTAATACAAACCAATTTTTCAAAACTAAGACCTTTGGAGAAACAAATGGATAGAATGGATGATGGCACTTCCCCAAAGTGTGAATGCTGGCTTAAAATGAACTAAGTCCTTGAAATTGGTCCTATAAGGAGCATATGCATGAGTTAAGGTGATATCCTACATCTATTGCATTTATTTACAAGAAAATGATTGCTTTCTAGTTCATCCTCATATTCCCACCTTCCTGAAGATCCTTTAATTTTATTTCTGATATGAATTTTGAATGCTGGTTCAAAATTCTTTTCTTATATGAGGAGCTCAAGATAGTTAAAAAATTTTTTTTGGAAAAAGTTCAATCCTTATGGGAAATAAATTTATATTAAAATCAGATTACTTTATACCTATTCTATAAACTAGTATCAAGTACCCAATGCTGGGGAAGGTGTGGAGAATGTGCCCCAGAAAAGGTAGGTACAGATCATTTCTTTTTCTTACCATCTTCCTAAGATGGAAATACTGCGTGCTTTTTTCTCCTGATTAACCCCTGTGTGAACTGTTCTACAAGTCTTAATCTATGTTAAATTGGTCTTTCTCTCCACTGTGTCTTGGTTAAGGCCACCAAGTTCCACCTTACTGATCTCTCTGACTTTGGCTCTCAAGAATAGGTTCTTGGTTCTTAAAGCAAGCAGGTAACTTCTTCCCTGGAGTCTGTCTTACTAAAGTACTTCTGGCTACCAATGTATCCCAGTTTTCTTGGAAGTCTCCCATTGGACTTTGAAAGCTCCTCATAGAAGTGCTTGGTCCTGAACCAACTGGGACACCCTGTTGTCATGTGGATTTAAGCAAAAACATTCTGTTGCACATTTCCCCAGCGTATTGGTTTCCTAGGACCACCTCAACAAGATATCAAGACTTAGTTGCTCTTAAACAATAGAAATTAATGATACCATAGCCTTGGAGAGGATAGTGTGAGACCAAGGTGTCAGCAAGGTTGTGATCTTGCTGATGGCTCCAGCGGAGAATCTTTCCATGCCTTTTCCAACTTTTGGTGATGGACAGCTATCCTTGCTCCTTGACTTTGTGGCTACATGAGTCAAATCATTGCCTCATCATGTAGCCATCTCCTTCCCATGACCTTCACATCATCTTCCCTCTGTTCTGTGACTGTCCAAATATCCCTTTTTTAATAAGGACACTGGCCCTCCTAGATTAGTTCCTAATCTAGCAGTCTCATCTTAACTGGGTTCACTCTGCAAGAATTCTTTTTCCAAATAAGGCCACATTCTGAGGTGCTAAAGGTTAGAACCTCAACCTATGCTTGGAGAAGGACACATTTAACCTATGACACTCAGTCTTGTACTCTTCAGTTGTTAGCCAATAAATGCCTGTGTAAATCATGGAAGATGGTAAGCAGAGGGTGAGACTCTTGTGCTTCAGCCAGTAGGCATCGATGAGTCCTTGATGGCTTCTGAACAAAAGAGGGACATGCTGTTATCGTCATTTTAATAACGTTAATGTGGAAATAGTGCATATGATGGATTGGCTCTTGAGAGCAGCTGGTTATTAGGGCTGAGAGAAATCCCCTGGGCCTAGTGCCCAGCTACATCATTGCCTCCTGCTGAGAGGACTATTTTGTCTTGGAGGCACCATGTGTCTTCGCATACCAGAAAAAGCTTGTAAGTGTGCAGACTTAGGTCTTCACCAAACTGCTGAATGACCTTTTGGGAAAGAGTCTGTTGTAAAATAAGAGAGAAAAGTTGCACTTCTTCCCTATTTCTTCATATTCAGCCCATAAGCTTAAGTCTTCTTGCTTGCTGAGTGTAACCCCCCCCCCTCTCTCCCACAGCACCTGCCCTTTCTCTCTCCTGCTACACTTCAGCCTGGACCAGGTCTGATTTAAAGTTCCTGCTTGATTTCTTGGTATTTGAGAATAATTTATATTGTCCTCCTTTATCAGGCGTCTTTGCTGTAGGCAGAGAAACAAGAGTAAGAAGTGTGAGCCTGCTGGGAATAGCAAGGAGTCTGTGTAGTCAGAGAAGAGGGAGATAGTGGTAATATGAGGTCAGAGGCCAGATTAGAAAGGCCTTCTGACTTGAGATTTTTATTGTGAGCATGATGGTCAACTAAGCATAACAGGATCAGATAGAGGATTTAAAAGAATCATTCTCACTGTGACTGGAGAACAAATGGTGTCTGTGTGGATGAGTGTGGGGTGCAGGGGTAGAGATGAAGGAGAAGAACTGGATTGGCTGTTTGCAATCCTGTAAACCCTAGAAGTCCTTGCTCTGTTTTATCTTGGTTTGAGAAATTCTTCGATATATTTAAGACACATGCTTCTTTACTTTGTCAGATGGAATGGATTTAAATTCCTTGCAATTAAATTTCTTCCTGACTAGAATGGAACTACTAAGAACCTAAAAGATGTAGGGAAGGGTCCATTAGGGGAAAGAGGGATGGTTGTACAATTCAAAATGGTGATCCACTTATAGGATCATGTATACATTTTAATTGGACATTATGAAAATAAAGTTCAATTCATGGAAAGACCATTCTACAAGACCTATTCTCAGTCTAGGGTGATTTTTCCCTGCAGGGAACCTATGCCAACATCCAGAAACATTTTTGGTGGGGGCAAATAGAGGGTAATGGTGCTATGGGCATCTAGTACATAAACCTGGAGGCTGCTACAACATATAGGACCATCTGCAAAAACAAAGACTTTTCTAGATTCGGTAGTGCTGAGGTTGAGAACTATTGGTCTGGAGTCCAAGACAAGCAAACATAAAGGATTAATCACTCATATGATTGTTGTTCAGGAGAGCTGAACCTTTAGGATACTGTCTCCAAATCAAAAGAGGAGAATGACTGAAAACTATACTTACCACGTCAGATGTATTGTTTTCTGGGGTGAATCGGTTCATGGGACCCTCCCCTTCTGCTATCTTTTCTTTTTATTGATTGCACACACACACACACACACACATACGTATAAATTACATCATTGTCTACCCCAAGGATCTTCCATCACCTTGTCACCTGTGAACCATCTTAATCTTTTGTGCTCCCCTCCCCCATTTTTTACCCTCCTTCCCCTCTCTTGCTCTATGCTTCTGTTCTGTTGGCAGTTTTTAATTTTTCTTGTCCATTTGTTTGTTTGTTTCCCCCATATCCCTCATATAAGCGAGACCATCCCATATTTCTTTTCCTTTCTGCCTTGTTTCTGTTAACATGATTCCTTCTAACTCTATTCATGTTGTTGCTGCAAATGACATAAGTTTGTCTTTTTTGATTGATGCATAACATTCCATTGTGTACATAGACCACAGCTTTTTCAGCCATTCATCAGTTTTGGGGTATTGGGGTTGTTTCCATATCTAGGTAATTGTAAATAGTGCTGTGATTAACATTTCTGCTTTTTTGAAGTAGACTGCCCTATAGGGAGATCAGTTTCCCAGCTAGAGGAGATGGAACCATTCAGAAGCAGATGATATTTTTTGAGTGGACATCTTTCAAATTCACCCCTTTCTAGTTCTAACCCCTTGTCCTTGTTCTAGTTTTGCAGATGAGCTCAAGTGTTGGCAAATCCCTACCATGGTTCTTGCAGTAGATATCACAGATTCCACACAATCAGATTGACGCCCAATATTTAGCCATTAATCTTTATAAATGAGTGGAAGAAAACCTCCTTGCAAGAGTAACTTAACAATTTTCCCTTTCTGCCACATCGGAGCCTTAATGTCCCGACAAATTCAATTCAGTAAATAAACGTTTGTTCAATTGCGTTGCAAATCAATCCATTTTGATTTTTTTTAATCTCCATTTTGATTCTTGATGGAGGGGAAGGAGAGAAACTGATGGAGAGCTTCACGCTGAGGGCCACTATGTGCCTACTTCAGAGAAGGGGCAACTTCAGCCACATCCCTTCATTCCAGGCACTGTTCTGGGCTCAACTGACTCAGAATTTTCACTCCATCACCGTGGACAGCAACGCATTTGTCCTTCTAATTCAGGGAGACGTATTGGCAACTTGGACTGGGAGGGAAGAATGGATGTGCTTTTCCCCATCACCTCTCCCTTTCTTCCCCTTTCCTACTATAGTCACTACCTCACAACTCCTCCTGACATTTCCCACACTTTCTGGAGCTTCCTGAGTCCTGTCCACATCCCAACTTTCATCATCACCCACCAGCTATGGACTTCATCTGCCTGGTGATTAATTTCACTTACACACGCACTGCCCACGGTCCAGCATCTTCAGTGCATCTGCACACAAGGAATCACTTGCCGACGACAGATTTGCATTGTGGGAGTCGTGGTGGGGGACAAGTGTGGGGCTGGACGCAGGTGACATATTCACTCAGCACTGCCCGGTGCTCTCAGTCATGAAATGAGCTTTGATGGCTTTGCGCCCAACTACTGTCAAAATAATTACAAAGTTGTTTTCTTTTTATTTATTTGCTGATCGGCTGGGAATTGTGTTATTGTTTTACATGGGGACTGTAATTCCAGCGGTCACTCCTTTTAAATGAAACGATAAATGTGCTGCATTGTGTTCATGTCACAGGCCCAGGATGGACTGGCGACCTTGGCCCCTTTGGTCCTGGGTTCCCTATGGGGTAGAAAGGAGGGGCTGAGTCCAGCTGGCCTTGGCTTGGCTCCTGGAAGTGTCCTACCTCTGGCCGAGCTTACAAATGGAAATACTTCCCTGAGCCCATCTATGGATGCAAGTGGGTGCATCAGGCTGGTGGAGAAAGCAGAGGATCTGAGCCCAGTGGGGGCCAGAGTGACTGACTAGCTTGTGGTACATAAACCGAGTTCTTGAAGATCAGAGGGAGAATTGGGCTACCACGTAGATTGTGATTTTAAATTTCTTTTCATTTTCTGAGCCATAAGTAGGTCTTTGCTTCAATAAAGTCCAAGTTCTCTTGTTAGGAGTTGCATGTGGAATGAAGAAGATCATAAGATGGAAGATTTTGCTAGCGATTTGTGAGACTAGCTTAGGGAATGGCGATTTTGGGAAGCATGTTTAAGTTTAACTTTCAATGAAGTTGTGAAGTTTTTTATATACTTTAGCAAGGAAATGTTATAATGATATCATGAAGTAGCAAAGTGCAGCTGGCATGCAGCAGGGCGGATGCAGGCATTCACAATAGCAGGAGAATTTACCTTTGGGGGCAACAGTGATTACTAATAGGTCATATGTCTCTTGGGACATTCCAAAGAGGTTAGGAAGCTGGGGTACATACAGGGGAGAGATGTGCTGTTGCCCACCCTGTACTCTGCAATAGGGGGTTAGAGAGACAGGAGGGGTTCCCCTTATCTGAAGCTCCATCTCTCTACCTGCTTCCACATTCTCTGATTTGTAACTTCTGGCCCTCAAGGACACCTGCACACATTTTCTCTCACTCTCAATGGTGAGGGCCACACAGAATCGTACTCGGCCAGGACCTATCACCACTGCCAGTCAGCCATCTGACTTCGGATTTTCCTTTTTTTCCTTCATCTTAACAGTCTAATATCTTTTTTTTTCCAATTTATTTATATATAAATTTAGCATCATTGTAATCCCAGGGATTCACTCCCTACCACCCTCCCCACCATTCCCCCTTTCCCCCCCTTCCCAAAGTTGTGTGCTTCAGTTTGGTGCTTAACTTGTTTTGACTTTCCTCACAGCTTTTGTTTATTTTTTTCCTATGTCCCATATATTAGTGAAACCATTTAGTTTCTCTCTTTTTCTTAATGACTTGTTTCTGCTAATAGGATTTCTTCTAGGTCCATCCATGTTATCATAAATGCATCAAATCTGTCATTTTCAATTGATGAGTAATATTCCATTGTGTATAGATACCACATCTTTTCCATCCAATCTTCTATCTTGGGACATTTGGGTTGCTTCCATGTCCTTGCAATTATAAATAGTGTTGCAGTAAACATCTGAGCACAGAGCTTGGCATGGTGGCGCATGCCTGTAAGCTTCAGCCTATGAAGCAGCTGGGACTAGGGATCATGGTTCGAGCCCTGCTCGGGGCAACACAGCAAGAACTAGTCACAAAAAATAGCTGGGCATGGTGGTGCACGTCTGTAATCCCAGCTACCTGGGAGGCTGAGGCTTGGGATTGCTTGAGTCCATGGTACCCTGAGCAATGTGAGCCTGCGGCTCCATGGGCAAAAATAGCGAGACCTAGTCTCAAACAAAACAAAACAAAAAAAGCAAAACAACTATGGAACTATGGCTATGAATGGCTTCATAATAATAATAATCAGTTAATCATTAAACCAGTGGCATAAGGATAAACATGGTCTGGGAGATTAGATTATATACTATAAAAGGGCCTGAGATAAAATAGTCACTCACAAGGTCATTTGTTGTCCTTAGTGGTCACTTGTCTCTCAGGAGAAGCCCTGCCCAGTGGTTCCTTGGCCAGGAGCACATCCTGACACCTTTGACTTCCACAGTTACCCTCTTGAACGTGCATGAGACCTCTCTCTCCCCAGGAGACCTGCAGGTGAGACGACTTGTCTTTTCTCCACCATGGGATTCAGATACCACCCCGGGTTTGGGTACAGAGTGTGGCATCCCCACAACCAGCCCGCTCTACAGCCGGGCACCAGGTTCTTGGGTGACCACAATGATGCCCCAGCAACTCTGGGAATCCATCTCCCTCTGCTCCTCCTCGCCTTTGTCCTCTTCTCACCACCAGGGTCTCCACTTTATTTGTATTTTCAGCTCATTTTATTTTTAAAAACACCTTGATTGTTCCTATTAATATAAAAGGCTGGCGAGACGAAAATCCAGAAAAAGGGACCGGTAATTCCAGCAGGGAAAGTTGCTTGTGTGAAGAATGATGTGCCACTGGCTTTAAGCCCTGGCAGCGGTGCCAAGGATGCTCTGCAAACCTCTCCTGGGGGCCTTCAACAGTGCAACTGTGACTCAGCTGGCCTGGGAGGAAGCCCAGCATGTAACAGCACAAATAATAGTGTTTATCAAGTACCATGCTTATAATGAACACAGTACATTTCACTTTGATTTGTTTTTATCTTGTTTGATGTCAAAGGCCCATTTAATTTAAATATATTTTTATTTCTTCAGCTCTAGGAGAGTTTTCTTCTGCTATTGTTTTCATTGTATTATTCCCTTCTCTCCTGGAATTCCAGGTTAAGCAATAATAGACATTCTGGATCTACATTCTGCACCTCTTGATATTTTTTAAATATCATTTTGAGCTGCATTTGAGAGATTATTTTGTCTCCATCTTCTGTCTCTTGGCTGTCCTGTCATGGTTGTTCTTAGTGCATCTACTTTTCATTTCAACAGTCATAGTTTTCATGTTGTTGATCTCTTGTTTATCTTTCCTAGATCTGACATTTCTCCTGAGTCTCTCCGAGAATGCTATATTAATTCTAACTCCTTTCTTTTATTCCATCAACTTTCTCTTCAATATCCATTCTTTGGACGGTCTGGTGCCTCTGTTTCTCAGCATCCTTTGCCAGTGGATATGTTGTATGATCACTTTTGTCCTTGTCTAGCCATGTCCTCTTCCTCTTTGGGGTGCCTGGCTATTTTTTCCTTACATGCCCAGGAGGATGTATAGAATGAATTTCTGACTCTTGGTTTAAATGTCTGGATGTGAGATTTCCTGCTTCTCCTTGGGGTCCAAATAGTTACTAGGAGACACTGCCAGCTCTAGTGTCCACCCTCTTTGTCACCATCAGCAGGGTAAGAGTGATGTTGTCCACTGTTCTGGACAAGTCAGACGGGTGGGAATCGAGCAAATTTATCACTGTTACTACCATTGACTACTTATTCATCGGTACTGTTGAAAAACCTCCATGCATGTCCTATGGCTATTACAAGAAACTACCATGTGGAATGTGGAAGCAGGCAGAAAGATAGAACTTCAGATAAGAGGAACACCTCTTATCTCTCTAGCCCACTCTGGCACACTAGAGGGTGGGCAACAGCATGTCTCTCACCTGTAACCCAGCTACCTAACCTCTTTAAATTGTCCCAAGAGACATATGACCTATTAGTGATAACTGTTGCCCCCACAGGTAAATTCTCCTGTTATCATGCATTCCCGCATCCTCCCTGCTTCATGTCACCTATGCTTTGCTACTTCCTCATGACATCATTGTAATTCCTTGCTGGGGTGTATAAGGGGCTTCACAACTTCATTCAAGTTGGACCTGGACATGTTTCCCAGGATCCCCATTCTGTGGGTTGGCTTCACAGATCACTATCAATCTCTTCTGTCTCACTTTCTTCTTCATTCCACGTGTGACTCCTAATACTGCCACATATCTGTGGCGTCAAAAAACAGAAATGCAGTCTCTCTGAGCTCTGGAGATCAGAAGTCTAATATCAGCCTCACTGGGGTAGCTGGTGTTCTATGTGAATCTACCTGGGCTACAAGACCACCAGATCTTTCATCAGACATTACTCTGGGTCTGTCTGTGAGGGTGTCTTAGGGGGAGATTGGCATCTGCATTGGTAGAATGATTAGAGCAGAAGACTTTCCCTAATGTTATGAATTGAAGACCTGAATAGAGCAAAGTGGCTAAGAGGGAGCTCACTTGTTGTTTGGGCTGGGTCCTGATGTGACCTGCCATGAACTAACACTTCCATTATTGGTTGTCCTGTGACTCTGGCTTGTCTACTGCACATCTAGCAATTTCTCTGCATCATCAGGTGAGTTAATTCTTTGTGACAAACATCCATTTGGTTCTATTTCTCTGAAGAAGCTTGACTGATACTCTCAGCTAAAATGAAAGTGCGATAGGTTTCAACTCCCTTTCAACATTCTATGGAAAAGGCCATTACTTGCTTCTTTGCACTTTTGGTAGCCAATAACATCCCTTGACTTGTGGTCACATCAGATCAATCTCTGTCTTTGTGCTGGTTTTGTCTACCCTTCCATTCATGAGCCAAACATCGCTCTGCTTCTTTCTTGCAAGGATATCAGGACAAACCTGGATGAGCTCCCCCTGTCAAGAGCCTCCCTGTAACCACATCTGCAAAGACCATTTTTCCACAAAAGATAATATAAAGGTGTTGGGAACAGACTGACCAAAGTGACTCCATTTTGTCTAAAACCTCCATTTTGAAACCAGTGTCCTCTCCCTGCCCTCAATGGAAAAGACTCACCATGGCTGGCTGGCCCCACATCCTACTTCTGCCTCCCCTTATTCCTGGTTGTTCCTGACAGCTGTCTTGCCCCCCTGATAGATGATGGGCGCCAGCATTGTCCTCCGGATAGATGATGGATGTCAGTATTATTGGAAACCGTAGTTATGGGAACATGTACTACACCTGCTTGCTTGCTTGCTTCACAATGGGAGGTGGTAGTGGTTTTGCCCTATAAAAGGTTGTGACAGAGACTGCTTGGGGTCTCTCTTGCCATCTTGACTTGGGGACCCTGGTGCACCAGCTTTTGCCAATAGAAGGACTTCAACTGGAGTCCTTGCATCTTGTCGAGCAGCCCATGAGTCATAATAAGCAGTTCCAGGGATAGGGTCTGATATCTTTTGGGGGAGGCATTATTCAGCATCTAACAGGGCCTCCTTTGCTCTCTATGATTATGGGCTTTGAGGCTAGTGTTCTGCTGTTGTTTTAGCAGTTGTGCAGGTGGTCTCATCTCCTCTGGCCTTTCTCTGTCATCTTCCTGTCCCTGTTCCCAGTCCTCTGCTTCCCTCAATCCTTCCTAAGAGTTGTGATTTCCTTTTATTTCCCTTCCCCTTCGCCTGACCTCTCTCCACTTCTTTACCCTCCAAACTCAACCTTCACCCCCTTTACCTTCTTGAGCTCCATGTGCTCTCTCAAGTTCTCTCTAGTCTAATATCCTTCAACTTCAGCTATATCTTCTCCAAACCATCAAGAATTCTCACATTTCTGGTTTGCAGACACTTATTTTTCTCTGGTTGCTTCCTAGTATCATAATTCATTTTTGTCATAAAAAAATCAATTTCTGGAATTTCATTATGTTTTCTGAGAGAGGAAGAATATGTTTTTACATTTTGATCCATGAAAGCATCTCCTTATTTACCATACTTCTTCAGACTGTGAGCTCCCCATGGCAAAGATTCTGTCTTATTTGTTTTGATAATGCTTAATGCTCAGCACATGGCATTGCTCTTACATGTCTATTAAGTGAATGTCACCATGGATTTGGTGAAATGAATTGTGTGTGGTTGTTTTAACTGATTACCTAAATTGATTAGACTACCATTTCCCATGCACAGACAGGGTTTTCAGAACGCCAGTGAGTGGATAGTAATTTGAAAACAATGCTCAGGTTTTCACTAGTTGTGCTGGATTGGGCCCGAGAAGCCATTAACCCTTTCTCAGAAGAACTGATGAGACAGGTAGAAGCTTTGCAGCTGCTCACTCTCCAAACTTAATTTAAAACAATACGAAAATGTAGCTTGACATCATTGTGTCTTCCTATTTACTTAATATGATGTATTCCGAAGGCATGCATATCACCCGTAATGGATTGGAGCTCGACTACCACCTGTTATTTTGTAGGGAAAATAAACAAGACCTCTCTCATCAGCTGAGTTAATTACACTGACATATTCACTCCTCCCCAGAGATACCATAAACTAAGATGCTGCAAAGTTTTAATTCAAACAAGCAGGCTGGAAACAAGAGCACAGCTCTTGTACGTTTTCTCTGGAAGAATCGAAAGCACAACTCAGACGTGATCCTGGAGGCCAAGGGAGCTGGGATTTATTAAGTGGAGGCCCATCTAGGGTCGCACAACAACATCGGAGGTGAGTTGAGTTTGAACCCATTTCCTAGTGTTTGGCACCATTTCCCAGGTGTGTGCTTCAGAACAGCACGAGCTCCCTGTTGTTTCTTTCCTCTCTCAGGTGTACATCTGGAGATGATCTGCAGAGACTGTGGAGTTGTGAGGAGTGGGCAGAGCAGGGGTGGCTGAATCAGTCCTGGCATAGCCGCCACAGAGAGCAGGCGCCAGGGTGTTCTCTCAGGATAGTCGGGGCACATGTGTGGGCAGTTGTGGGTCAGATACCTGGGGAGCAGAACCTGGAAAGGATTCATGCACAAGAGAAGACCCGTCTAAGGAGGTGCGGGTCAGGAGAGGAGGGGGAGGGGCCAAGCAAGGTGTGACCCCAACTTTAGCTTGACCCGGGGGGGGAGCTTTTTATTTTGTTACACAGGCTTGTCTTAGACCTTAGGGAATAGCAGGGGTTATGCTAGAGATAGAAAGCCAAATTACACATTCAAAAAAATATAATGAAGCTCTGCATGAGTATGAGACAAAGCCAGCAGCTTTCCAGGCATCTACCAGTCCTGAGGGTCCCCTGCCCCCCTGGACCCAGTGGGGTACAAATCACACCTTGGAACTTTGCCCAACGGGTGCCAAAGAGTTGGTTTTCAGGCCCCCTGGCAGTGGGTCACTAGTTACCAGTCAGTGCCTACATACCCAGGGGTTTCTGATGCTTTTTCCTGTGGCAAAGCAGCCCCCACCAAGGAACCATGGGCCTAAGCAAGGCTCACAGAGATCTGGTAGTGAGGGGAAGGGTACACAGCCTGCACTGAAAAGGGGTTGCACTGCCTGCTCTTCTGGGTTAGATGCCACCGGTCTCTGTCTAGGGATGGCAGCTGGGGCAGTGCGCCCCATCCTCCTTCCAGAGAAGACTCTCTGTGCCTTAGGTCCTCTTGCAGCACCCATCCCTTGTGATTACCTTTTCTGGACTTCTGCAATATTTGAGATCTACAACATGAAACATCAGCATCAAAAGAAAATTGCTTTGAAAAGATCGATTTCTTAATTCAGCAGACATTTAGTAAGTGTGTACAATGTCCATCTGTTCCAAATGCTGGGCTGTCACAATGAGAAACACACAAGCACTTGCCATCCTGATGAGGGTAGATAGGCAGGCGATAAAAGAACTCAGTGTGATGTAGAGTTCGAGACATCCCATAAGAGGGAAGATTGGGCACATGGAAATGAGGAGGGGGGATTGTACTTTTAAATAAAGTGGTCAGTGTTCGCTGAGAAAGTAATGTTTGAACAAAGGTCTGATGGGAGTGGGGGGGTGTCATGGAGGAAGGGAGAACTGGTGCAAAGACCCTGAGAGAGGGGGGTACCTAAAGTGAGAAACAACAAGGGACATTGCATGACTGAGAGTGTGTGATGGGAGAGCAGTGGGCCCCAGAGGAGCCACTGGGGCCATGATGGGAGGATGCTGGCTTTATCTCATAATTGTGAAAAGCTTCATTATATTTTTAAAAGGTATAATTTGGTTTTCTCTCTTTAGTATAACCTCTGCTATTAGTTAGGGCCTAAGTCAAGCCTGTGTAATGGAGACCCCAAAAGAAAACTCTACTGACACCGTTTATTGTCATAATTTATATCATACTGACATAATTGTCACAATTTAAAATATATTGACATAATTTAATTGTAATTGTCTATTGTGACATTAGGTGGGTGGTCCAGGGTGACAGGTAAGTCTGCTCCATGATGTAATGCAGGGGCCCAGGTTCTTTCCATCTCATTGCTCTTATCCCTTGAAGCATTGTATTTGTATGCATCATTGACCTTGATTTTCCAGAGCCAGCTGATAGCAAAAAAAGACTGAGGATAGGCAACAACAAGTGCTGGCATGGATGCGGAGAGAAAGGAACACTCTTACATGGCTGGTGGGGATGTAAACTGGTCCAGCCACTATGGAAAGCTGTGAAGAGACCCCCAAACAAATGAAAATGGAACTACTATATGATTCAGCAATCACTCTTCTGGAACGCTACCCAAAAGAGAGCTCAATACTTATACAAAGTGTAAGTAATTGGATGTTTACTGCAGCACTATTTACAATTGTAAGATCACAGAAACAACTCAAGTGTCCCAAAAAAAATGTGGTCTATGTACACAATGAAATATTATTCATCAATTAAAAGTGACAAATTTATGGTAGCATGGATGGACCTAGAAGAAATCATATTACCAGAAACAAGTCAAAAAGAAAAAGACAGAAACCAAATGGTTTCACTAGTATATGGGATATAGGAAAAACAAGCAAAAGGCCAGGAGGAAAAGTCAAAACAAGCTAACAACCAAACTAAAGTACACTACTGGGGGGAGTAGGGGAGATAGAAGGGAGTGATCAGGGAGGGAAGGTGGTAGGTGATCCCCAGGGAATACAAAGATGTGGAAAATATATATAATAAAATACTTAACAAAAAAGAAAGACTGAAGATAAAGAGATTAAGTCATCTCTACTTTAAAGGAAGTGGTCTGGAAGTCATGCAAAGCAGGTCTGCTCCTATTCAAGGGGTGAGATTTAATGATGTGTCTTATTTAGAAGCATAGAAAAGTCTCCAACTAGCTGACCCTGCCTTTAACACTAGGGAGCAGGAATGGGTCAGTGTGCTTACAAAAATGAAGAAGTGGAGAATGGATCCTTGGGGCAATTGGCATTCTCCACCGTGCATAAAAATTGCTGGAAATGACTGAATGACTCAGTTAAATAAGCAACTTTATAAAATTTGTCTCTATGTATTTTTAATATAATAACTTTATGGAGGTGGCATCGAAGTAGGGCCACTCGTTGCACACATCTGGGGAGTCCCATTCAGAGTGGATGTTGTGCAATATGATGACCCTGAGAGAGGGTGTGCTTTAGCATACTTGACACAGCAGTGGATCATGACCTGTGATCTTAGAGTAGGTGGATCCAAGTTTCCAAAAGTTCTTAAAACAGGCCCGCTCTCCTCAGTCACGTAGCACTGCAGGAGGACAAGTCAGATGTCAGCTCACACTAGGAAAAGTGGTGTTTGCAAACTGAACTCTCAGGAGGTGGATTGATAAATCCACAAACCAATTTATTCATTTGCAGCAGGCAATATACCCGGCACAATAACTCAACCAGTCTCTCTCCTGGTATTGACTTACCTGAGAAACCAAATTAATTATCAGAAGGTTGCTCTGCTAAGTATGGAATTAGAAAGAAAGGAAATTGCATGGTCTTAAGGGATTGCTCTTGCAGGCTTGGATAAGTCCTGATAAATTGCCCTGAAAGGAGAAGGGCTGTACTGCTTCCCGAGAACCTGGCTCAGCCTTTGCACCTGCTCTTCAACTCTGATGTTGACCCAAGTTGATCATCCCGGGCTCTGCGTTTACACTTGCCATTATTACATTATCTGACTTGAAAAAATTCGAAATGGTGTCTTACATCAGTGCGATTTACAGCGAGCTGTGTTCTGGCCATGTCAGGGAAGCTGTGTGAGCTCATGAACACATGGTTTCCTTTCATCAGGGATCATTTTCTCTTTCTGATCTTACCCTTTATTCTTTGGTCTGTCTCCTTCAGGTCCTTGACAACTTTCTCCCTCACCACCAGCAGAGAATAAGAAGACAAGCTGGCCAAATCCTTTTCCCATCACAGTCAGAACCTTTCCTTCCTCTTAGAGGCTATGTGATCTTCAGCAAATTCATCTGCCTTGGTCTTCTAATCTGTCAAATGGGGATAAGGATAACAAGCCTGCAATGGAGGATGGAGTTCTTCTGATGCTTCCTAGAAGGTGTGGGCAGTTTGGAGGAACAGTTCTCAAAGTAAGTGTGGCTTGAGAACTCCCCAAACTGCTAACAACCCTGACAGCGAAACGCATCTCCACAATAACATTCAGAGATTCCATGACTTCTTCACGGACTGGCATGAATAATACAAGAACAACATGGGGAGGCTGCTCCATGCAAATACAGGTGGTGGTGCCACCTGCACTGGCAGCCAACGTCCCCACCATGTTGTCCTTGCCAGGGACCCCCCACCAGCTGCATAAGAGTATCCTCTAGAAGTAGGAGCAGGTCTGAATTTTGTTTTGTGTGATGAATGCAAAGTCTATAGAAAGTACCTCTGCTGTGGAAGGGGCGCAGACAGCTGATTGTAGGACAACACTTTTGTGACTGAGTCGGGAGCTGACTGCACCCCAATTTTTAAGCAGCTCTGTTTTGACACTGAGGAGCAGCTGGTAAGTCAGGGATCTGCAGACCTCAGGATCTGGTGGATGTTGAGTTGGAAAATAAGTTATCATGACCAGGGAAACAACTAATGATACTTGTTACCACCGATAAAAATTATCTTCAAGCAAAAAATGAGAAATTTGGAAAACGTGACCTACTACCCAGAGCTAGACAGCTTTTGAGCGAGCCATCAGCACTTTTCTGATGAGAATGGTAGTGACGAGACAAATTCCAACAGCTGGTGTAGCATCCTCACCTAGTAAGTTGACATTTACCTAGTGACCAAAGCCTGGTGGCACAATATCTTGTGTGACTATGCCACTGCAGTGACAAACCAGAGGAAAGAGGCCTGAACACTTATGGCTGTGGTTAGATTCCATATGGCAATCAACCTTTGGGAGCTACTGCTTGTTGAATGTTGGTGCCATAGCAGAGAAGAATGTTCATACTTACCTAAAACTTCTTAAGTGCCCCATGTACTTCAACCAGAAATTGTATCACAACAGAAAGAGAGCAAAAGTTCTAAGAATGTCAGTTTCTTCCTCAACTAGATGTGAAAATAATGCTTCTTGCCACATGTTTTTTTTTTTTTTTTTTTTCTGGAGAACTATGTCTTTGTAAGCCTATGTTGTTTATGCTAAAGTGATGCAGTCACTATTACTTTTCATTTGCTATTATTTAATAGAAATGCATCATATTTTAAGTCTTCCTAGTTTTAAATCCTCATGTGGTGAATATTTTTGGTCCTTCTTGCCATACAAACAAAAGGTCTTTCAGAAGTTAAGTGGGAGTGAAAAGCCTTCTGGAGAACGAAAAGTTTGAGAATCACTGGTTTTAGAACAATGCCTCATGTAAGTAGAAAGAGCTGCAATTTCTTATCCCCAAATAAGCTCATGAACACATGGTATACTTTCATCAGGGGTGAATAATAACAACAACAACAATAATAGTAATGCATGTTAATTGAAGTTTTGTCGCATGCCAGATACTATGCTCTCTGCTTGGCATGCCTTATGGCTAGGCATTTAAACAAAGTGGGAGCAGATAGGTACAATTGTTAGCTTTAGGTTACTGATGAGGAAATAAGTTACAGAAAGGTTAGGTGATTTGACCAAGGTCACACAGCTGGAAATGAGACCCAGACTATCTGGTTTCAGAGATTATTCTATTCTGTTCTGTTCTGTTCTGGTCCGGTCCAGTTCGGTCCAGTTCGGTCCAGTTCGGTCCAGTTTGGTCCAGTCTAGTCCAGTCTAGTCTATGAATATATGAACTGTAGTCATATTATTCTTAGGTGTTAACATGATTATTTGAAAATCCCTACCACTTTGCAGGATCAATGTCCACTGGCTCTGCTCAGCTCAAGCAAGTCTTTGCAGAAATCCATGCTTTCCACACCCCTTTCAGTGAGCACCTTTTCTGGACCACACCTGTTCTCTCAGCAGCCACCAGACTCCATGTCTCTCTGCTCACTCAGCCTTGTCCACTGCTCACACGCCAGCGGAGGGGAAGGGAGAACCCA
>PVHY01014808.1:0-37518 GCA_004024945.1 Uropsilus gracilis | reverse complement strand
GGGGGGTGTGGAGAGGCTGGTGCAAAAGGAATGCGCGTTTGCAGGAGGAGGAGTAAAGCGATGATTGTGTAATTAAATAATAAAACAATCCTTAAGTCTGATTTGGAGAGAGCGCGAGCGGGGTCCAGAGGGTGGAACCGGTGAAATTTTCAACTTCCAAGTTTTGCAACGAAAGAAAGCGAGAGAGGGAGGGGAATAAAAGAGCCCACAGCTGAAAAGAGAGGAGTTTGGAGCCGAGCGGGAGAGTGGGATTTTACGTTTGGGATTTTTTTCAGGAGCTCGTTCCGATCCCCCTGGGTTCTGGGCAGCGGCGGCAACAGCAGCCTCCTCGCTCGGCCGGGTCAGAAGCGGGGCGAGGCGGCGGGCGGGCGGGCGGGCGTGGAGGAGCCCGCGCGGGCGGCGGCGGCGGCGGCTGCAGCCGGGGACCGCGCGCCGCAAGACTCTTCCGCCCCGGAGACCTGCGCTCGCGCCCCCTCCCTCACCCCGGCCTCTCCCTTCATCCCCACCCCACCCCGCCCCCACCCGGCCCTCTCCCGCGCGCTCCCCGCCACCCGCGCGCACTCGCTCACGCTCCCTCTCGCGCACACACATGGTCGGCTCGCGGCAAAGTTTCGCCGGCGGCCGCCACTCCCGGAGCCTGCCGCAGTGCTCGGGGCTGTAACCTTGAACTTTCCCAGCGCGGTGACACATTCTCCTCGCTCTCCCTCCCGCCCTCTCTCCTACGCCCCCCTCCCCGCCTTTTTTTAAAAAAGCATTTCACCACCTACCACCACCCCAATCCGCCCCACGCCGAACCTTCGCGCACCCCCTAGCCCCCAACAACAACAACAACAGCAACAACTGCAAAACAGAAAACAAACCCCCAAACCCCTGCGAAACGCAGGCAGCACCCGCGGCGGCGGCGGCGGCGGCGGCGGCGGCGGCGACAGCGGCGGCGGCGGCGGCGGCGGCGGCCTCGGCGAGCTCGGCCAGCGCGCTCGGACTGCAAGAGGGTTAAAAGTGTAGATTGGATTTCACCCCGGGAAATCTAGCACGCCGAGTGAACTTGAATCTTTGGCTATTTAAGGAGGACTGGGTTTGTTGTGAAGTTGCGGTGATCCGGCGCAGAGCCCCGTCCAGATTGATCGCATCGCGGGGCTCAGATGACTGTAAAATGAATAGATGAAATTCTTGCTTCTCGAAGATTTTCTTGGGCATCTCCGGGAAAGTGCGTTTTAAGGCGAAGTCATGATGTATTCTCCCATCTGTCTCACTCAGGTACATGTCTCGGTCGCTCTCTCGAGCTTTCTCTCTACCCCCAAATGCCTTTGTTTTGTTTGCTCGCTCTTGCGGCCGGACAGTTAACGGGTCGGGTTAACCTCCGCACCCGCCGGTCCCTCGCAGAAAAAGTGGCCCGGAGTTGCGGCGGCATCTGCGGGGCGGCACGGGAGCCGGCGCGCGGCCCCCTCGCCCACGGCCGCGGCGCGCGCCCAGCCCCTCGCCCTGGGCACGGAGAGCGGGCGCCCGCGCGCTGCCAGGGCGGCTGTGCCGGGCGAGGCCGCCGGGGATGGGCAGGACCCGGGCCCGCGGAGCCCCTGCGAGGCCCCTCGAGTGCCTGCTGCGGCGCGGCGCCCCTGCCCAGGGTGCCAGTCGCCCTTCTCGATCGCTGGCGCGCCGGGGAGGACTCGGGCTTTCTCGAGCAGGTTTAGGGGCAGCTGAGCCCTCATAAACAACCAGTGGACTTGGGCAAGGGGACGCCAGCACGAGTCGTTGTGGGCGCCTCCAAACTCCGCTGCAGGCAGTGGGCGGGCGACGACGCGGAGAGTCGGAGATGGTGGTCCGGGGACCCATTCCTTTGCTTACTTGGGGGATCTGCAAGTCTGGTCCTAAGTGATCCGCACTTTGAGGTTTCCAGTGACCACACCATTAAGGCGGTCTTGACGTTGACACGAATTAGTTGGTCGTGGTGAATGTGAAGGACTTTTAGAACATACTCATTTTGTGGAGACCTGTTCGTTTGACGATATTTGGGGCGGACGTAGCTGGTAAGGCGGAAAGTAATGCTGGAAAAGTGCGGTCATTTCTAAAAATTTCGCTCTGAAGCTAGTCTTTAGGAACAGTGTGATGAAGTGAAGTACTGTCTTTAGACACCCCCCCCCAACACAATTTAAAGAATTTTAAACCAGACTGTCAAGTGCAAAAGTCGTGAGACCGAATAGACTTACCTGGGGGTAGTTTTCACTGCCGCCAGCTAAGTCAATTGACCAAGTAACTAAATGTCTTAGCCCAGAGTTATTTGAAACAGAATTTTAGATCTCTAAAGGTGTGGGCAGTTGACTTGAGCTTTTAGGAGGATGTGTCACGATTAGTAATTGATAGCCATTTTCTTTGACATTGGCAGAAAACCCAAGCAATTAAAGAAGTGTCACCTAGTTTTACGTGTTATAATTTTTTAAAATTTAGTATCACCTTGATGCATTTTTATAATGGACAAATGATTAAGATTTCAATTGTATGACAATTACAAGCCATTGTGATTCAAAAGGACTGAGGCATTCATAAATTGTGAATGAAGATGAAAACAATGATAAGGCTTATTCAGTGATTGGATACAGTCCTGTAGCTTTTTGGCTGACACATTTTTTATTGTTTATATTTTGTTTGGCGTCTGAGTATGATTAACTTAGATATGGCTATTTTCAGCAAGTAAAACGTGAACTTTAATTTTACAAAACTGGGAAAATAAGTTGCAGAGCTGTTTGTATTTTTGAAACTCTGAATAACGGCCTGTAAATATGATCATGAAACTGTTTCAGGTATAACTAACGAATTGCCTTTAGTTGTGAAAGTTATCTTTAGTGCTACCCGTCAGCAGGAATTTTTCCCTTTTTCTGGTAAGCCTTGTCCATTTGACATTAGTTATATTCTCGGGTCCTTATATTGAAGCATAGTTTAAATAAAACAAATTGAGGTTAGCTTTTTCACTTTCAAAGGACTGCATCACTTATTCACACCTGTAAAGGATTGCTGTTCTAATTTATATTACCATCCTGGGCCTTTCAGAAACATTACTAGTGATTACCTGATATTTTTTAATTTCCTGTAAATATGTATTGAAAAGTCACTAGTTTTATCTTAAATCGTGTGAGTTAAATACTGCAACATTGTGACATATGGAATATTTGGAGCATATACAGCATAATCACTCAGCTATCGTATTAGTGTTCAAGAATCCATACTTACCAACATTAATGCATGGTAACTAATATTTCCTACTAGTTTATTAATGTAGATCTAGGCTGAGGTATTAAAACTGATTTTGGGATTAAGGGCCTATCTACTAGCGAAGGATTTTTACATTTGAATGCTGACTTAACTGATATCTATGGGACTTGATAGGTGAAAGTAAGGTGTTGCAAAAGTAGGGACACGTTGGTGATGTTCCTTTTAAAATTTTCATTAGAACAATAGGTTAGCTTTGTATTTATTACAAGTACCTAATAGTTGTAGCAAAACATTTTTTTTAGGATATGTAAATACAAGATAGAGTAGCATTCCTAACTGGTTGAAACTTTGTAAATACAAAGTGTCTCAGTTGTTGCAGTAGGTGTCTAGGTTTTAGAATCTTAATTTCAAAGGAACTGAAGTTGAAGTTGTTATTTAGCAGAATGCTAGGCAAAAAGGATTAATACACCAGTACAAATTATAATTTATAGACCACCACAGATTAAAAAAAAATTAAGACCCACATATAGTGTAAAATTGCTATTAAAAAAATAATTTTCACTTGGCGTGATTGCACTGAACTTTTTCTTTCATTGTCTCAAGTTCTTTAGGTACATTTTTTATGGTTTATTGTTAGATAGCAATGCTCTGAAAACACCTCCTATTCTGCCTTCTTTGTATTAGTCTAATTTTCCATCTCTTTCAGGCGAACCATTGTTTCTGTGAAGGAAAATAACTATTTCTAGTGGAATTAGGACTGTTTACTTTTATATTTGAAATTTGGAACTCAGTTATTTATTTTATCAATTTAGCTTAGCTAAAGGAAGTTTCAAAGGAATAAGAATTATTAGATGTCAATGTATTTTAATCAAAAATTTGAAAGGACAAGGTGGCATATTACCTAAGTATAGAACCATTAGATCTTAGATCACTTACATGCTTTGCATTCAAAAGTAATTTCCATGGTTATTTAAAATGTTATTTTAATTAGCTATTTATTAGGACATTTGAATATCTTAATCACTCCTTTTTAGATGAAGATAGTTGTGTTGCTCCATATTCATAGCACCCAAAATCATCACAAAAGCTCTGCCTTAGAAAACAATTGCACTCAGAAGGTGACATTTTAAGCATGTTCATACAGATATGTATGTGATTTTAGCAAGCCTCCACTTAATCACTTTTTTTGAGCATGTTTCTTTGTCAAGTAAGTATTTCACTTGAAAGCAATCCACATAATAGTAAAACCACTAAAGATATTTATAAGGCAACTTTATGGGCTGAGAAAGTTCGTTACTTCTCTTTATCAATACGTAAAAGTAAATTTTCCAACATTATGTGGCAACTCTGACAAATGGCAATCCTAAATTGTTTTATGTGATTTGCTAAAAATTCCAAAATCAACTCTCAGATTTACGTTTTTACTCTTTAAAATAATTAATTAAGATCTTGAGATTGCCTACATGATAGATGATTTGAAACTCAAATTTAATCAGTTTGTTTGATGTCTTTATAAGAATATGAAATGTCACTGAACATAGTACTTAAGGATATAAGTACTTTAGTTACTGGATCGTCTAATATTTATTAAACTAAAGTTGCATTTTCAAAAGCTAGGCAAGGGTAAAATGAGTCAGATAAAACTTCCGCTCACATGTACTCTTCACATTCCTAAGTTTTTACTTTATGAGAGCATATATGGGTGTTTTCTGAGCATGTCAGTAAATCATAGCAAAAGTCAGATTATAGGAAGTGAGTTCCCAAAGCATGTTTAAGTCTGTATTTCCTTGAGCAGGGTTTCCCTCTGCAAGTATTTTCAAGGGGGAGAAACAAAGTTTTTGTAGTTACAGTGAAAGCTAAAAGCATGGCATCAGAAAGTGTATGGAGATAGGAGGTCTTATCATGGGCTGTGGTTGCTGTGAGCAGGGCTGCCTTCCCACACAAAGAACAGATTGTGGTTTAACTCTTTCCATGGCCTAGTTTAATGTGCTCGAATAGTAACCGAATTGTTCAAATCTCTGCTGGAAACTACTGATCGGTTTAATTATTTCCTCTATGGCACTTGGTTATGCCTCATACTGTGTTGTAATCATCTGTATTCTGTATTGTTATAAAATTTTGATTTATACTTATTCAGCTGTGGGAACATTTTTCGGCAATATGTTAAAACATTTGATAGCTGGATTATTGATTGGAGAGGACATACACCTCTTCTGTGTCTGAAATGCAAACTGCTAACGTGCCACACTCCAGCTTTAGCATTGAAACTTCATATTTCATATTAAAAATAGATTCATAATTATGGGGGATTTTGGGGACATCTTCTTTGTTAGTGTCCCTTCGTTGTACTTTCATCATTGATAGATACCTAAAGGAATCCATCAGTCTGTTGGGGTACAATAGAATTTATTTCATATTGTTTAGGGTGACTAGCACTTGTGTATTAATTCTAACTTGGGATATGATCAGTTAGAGAAAGTTGTTTTTGTGGTCAGGGTGACAATCTAGTCAGTGTGACCAGAAAAGTGGCTGCGGTGGAAGTTCTCATTTGCTTCAGAGCCTGGCTTATTGCACACACCCAGTGTGTGTGCACAGGGTGTTAAGCTCTTTCTCTGAACGGCAATAGGCCTGATCTTAGGAGACAGGTTTTACCTACGGCAGGAAGTAATGAAACACTCACTGCTTTGGGAAATAAATTGACATATTTGTAGGTAAAGATTATCTTCCCCTATGTGCTGCCTCCCTCCCTGAGAATAGGTTTGCATGAAGCAGGCAGGGAAAACGCAGAAGCCTAAGGTAAAACACTTGAGTGGAAAGACTGGATTCTATACAGTTGTCCACGTGTAATTCACCAGCACATGTATATGTGCACCCACACTCTGTCTGAGAATTCATATACAGATACAGAGCAGATGAATTGTATCGATTCCACAGAAGCAGTAAGTGACCAGCGGTGCACTCCTGGTGTCACCCTGCCACCGCATGCAGAGATACAAAGAATGTAAACTTGGTGCCAAGTTGCCATTTTTCATTGTTCACCTCAGATTGATTTTTAAGGGCTTTAGAATAATTGCCATACTCTTGTGATCAGTTAACAATTTAACTGACTCTGTGGGGCTTCAGTTTCTATAGGAAAGCTGCTGGAGGAACGTTAATCTCATTTTTTTTTTCAACTTTACAAACTTTAATTTAAAAATGCGAGAGTGTGGGTGTCTGTGAGAATATGAGAGTGTGAGCATGAGTGTGTGTGTGTGTGTGTGTGTGTGTTGGGGGCTGGTGGTGGTGGAGGGAGAGAATACACTGTTCAAAGTATGGAAACCTTCTGTTCAGGACACTGATACGACAAGCTGTGTCCTTTGCCCACTTTCCCTCACTGTATACCGGTTTCTCTAGTTACCACTCTTGGAATGGTGCTGTTTCAGTGTTGGAATGTTGGACGTTTGATAAGAAAATGGATCAAGTTTAATGGCGCATGCTCTTTGTGCCACCAGCAGCCTCTTGCTGAGAGCATGCTCCAAAAGCGGGAACTGTGTGGCATTACACTGAGCATCTATACGCTTTGTGTTTCTGTACCACAGAGAAGAGAAATGAACTGTGGCATCGCTCCTGCCTTCTGAACAGCTCTGCTCCGATTAAAAAAATTCTCACTGTGTTCTTTGTAAAATGGTACTGATTAGTGTTAGTTGGTCAACCAAATATTTAAATAGTAAATTAGGTACCAAGTACCTTGGCTGCTTCGCTTTTAAAGAATGTGTATGCATGGTGGGACTGAGGGGGATGGGAC
Organism: Uropsilus gracilis; assembly: GCA_004024945.1. Classification (NCBI taxonomy): domain Eukaryota; kingdom Metazoa; phylum Chordata; class Mammalia; order Eulipotyphla; family Talpidae; genus Uropsilus; species Uropsilus gracilis. Next base: position 30,530 of record PVHY01014808.1, on the reverse strand, counting down.
AAGAGTGAAATTACAAACATAAACCCGATTTTCTTTTTAAGAGGCAGAAGCAACCTGTGAATTTTGGTGGAAAATAGACAGTTTGGAATAGTTAATTTTCCCTCTCCTGCGCTTTTGATAATTTTGAATCAGACAGGAGTGTAATTTGTCTGCAGAACTTTTTGAACTGAATTGGGAATGGGTTGTGGTCTAATATAGTGAAGCTTTTCAAACTAAACAGACTATGCATGTCGTCTTTCTCCCCTTGCTTTCCACAGGATGAATTTCACCCATTCATCGAGGCACTACTTCCACATGTCCGTGCAATCGCCTATACTTGGTTCAACCTGCAGGCTCGGAAACGCAAGTACTTTAAAAAGCATGAGAAGCGAATGTCAAAGGATGAAGAAAGAGCAGTCAAAGATGAGCTTCTCAGCGAAAAGCCTGAAATCAAACAGAAGTGGGCATCCAGGCTCCTGGCCAAACTGCGCAAAGATATCCGCCAGGAGTACCGAGAGGACTTTGTGCTCACCGTAACTGGCAAGAAGCACCCATGCTGTGTCTTATCCAATCCAGACCAGAAGGGTAAGATTAGGAGAATCGACTGCCTGCGACAGGCAGACAAAGTCTGGCGTCTGGATCTAGTCATGGTGATCCTGTTCAAAGGCATCCCTTTGGAAAGTACCGATGGAGAGCGGCTCATGAAATCCCCACATTGCACAAACCCAGCACTTTGTGTCCAGCCACATCATATCACAGTATCAGTTAAGGAGCTTGATTTGTTTTTGGCATACTACGTGCAGGAGCAAGGTAGGAGCAGATTGTTCTTTCTTCTACACGGCAAACACTGCCCACATATACAGAATTTCTGGCTCGGTTTAGATGGTCCTCAAGGCCCCTAGGTCTCCTTCACCCACTCTGGGTAGAGTGGCAGGCCCACTTCCACTCACAGGTCCATTGCCTTGTGCAAGCCTTGGAAATAGTCCTGAGCCTTTCCTAGGTGCCGAGGTGTGAATATTTAAAGAGCGACTACAAAGGGATGCGTTTTCAGATGTCTTTGAAATTATATATTTTTTCCAAGACACAGAATAACCTAAAAATAGGGCTTTTTGTCTCAGGTTACCTTCCTTGCATCTGCTTATCTTTCCCTGATTTGAAAATGTAACTATTTATGAATCGTCAAAACACTTTAATAATCTTTGTGTTAGCCTTAATTAGCGAGGCAGGTGAACTTTGTTCACAAATCTACGCTATTGCATTGAGCTAGAATTCATGTTTTCCATTAGGAATCCTTGAGATAGCTACAATCAGAAAGTATATGTTAGTTAGATTTCCTTAATTTAAATATTTCTATCATTGCCTACTTTTGATTATGTAATAATCACTATAGATTGAATAGATTATAGTTCATTTTTAAATAGTTTATTATGTTTTCCCAGAGTGATCTGGGAACACACTTAAATGTTGTTAGTTCACTTGAATGCAAATTCATAAAACTTCCCAAGGAGAAAAAGTCGCAGCTCTCCTTACAGAACATTACAGAACAAAAACAGAAAGTGGACTGGTTACACTGGTTTAAAATAAATCTCATAAAGAATGTAGAAACCGCATACCATACCTATTTGAAAAGAAATACTTGATAAAGAGAGTGATGCAAATGTTGCCTGAACAATTGAGAAAAAGGTTATATTTTTGCTGACTATGTTTTGAGTTCATGAAATATGCTTCCTAATTATTTTCATTCTTCTTAATGTACATTTACTTGAGTGGGTGCAAATTTCTTTTCTTCAAGTAAAAGTGTCAGAATATTGATGTCCTTATATTAACAGCAGTCCATAGTAAAATATCATTTAAAAGAACAGCATACCAAAAGTGGACTGAAGTTTGATCTGCCACAGATGGTGGGTCATTTCCTAACTTGGCCTGGTGGTAGGGGAAATGGCCTGCAGATAGCCAGGTGGCAGACGGTTATCTGATGTTTGTTATATAAATGTGGGATTTGATAAATTGCTGTGAACTTTATAATCATTCAAAAAATTTTCAGAATTACGCTTTTGATTCAGAAATCTAGGTACTTGCTATAGACTTTTTTTGTCTTCTATTTCCTTGATATAGTTTTAGTAAATATGCTTCAATGCCACTTTAAAAGTTTTGATTTGATTTTAAATTTCCCCTGTTATGGAAATTTTTTTTAAATGAAACACTGCATTTACTGTTTCTATGCATTTAGAAGTAAAACCCAAATAATGATGGTGTGAGAGAAAATATAATTTCACCTTGTATGTCGTAAAATAAAAGCTCATTAACACATGACACTTAATTCGATTGACAGCTGTCTAGGAAGAGACATTTTAAGGTGGGCTGTATATTTTTTTTTTGTTGGATTGGTTGTAAATGGTTGACTGTGTTGTCAAAGTCAAGGCTGGAAGTAAAGTTTTAAAAAGTGGGTCATGTAACTTTTTAGTGCAGAGAGGGAAGATTAGTAATCACGTCACTGTTGCTCACTTTAACTTGCCAGAAGGATAGCCCTTGAGGTGTGCATGCATGTACATTTACTCTTGGGGCAGGCAGCCAACTCCCTTGGTTGTTGAACTGACAATAAAAACATATCCTTTGAATTTGTGAAGATAGATTGAAGGAAGAAACTGCACACATGCCTTATACATTGCACCATTGGTCATGATAATCATAAAGTTTTGTGCAACTCTTAGAGACCATGCGTTCAGATAAAATGTTGATTTTGTTGCTTCAACGGTCTGTCTTATAAGAACTTAGCATTATTTTCACCTGTGCATCTCCTTTGTATCCTCTGCTAACTGCCAGCGGGTCACTCTTTTTAACATCTGTTGGCTCTTCTGTAGAAAAAAGTCACACATCAGGATGCTTTTGCAGTTCCCTTTTTCAAAATTTATTTATCTTTTTTTTTTCTGAGGGAGGCAAGTATACATTTATTATGTCATTTTGTTGTGCAGTTGACTGAAGAAGGCATTTAACAGATAAGCCTGTAGTCAATCAGTAGGCTGTACATCTCCCATCACCACTTTTTATTTCTCCCCTAAGTGCATGAAAACCCACTTAAGTCTCTTTTATAAATTAGGTGAAGAAGTATAAAGAAAAAACATGAAAGAAAAATCAGAAAAGAAAAATGTAATATTTGCAATGGAATGAGCAACAAAATTACCTTTCCCCTCTTTTTCCTTTCTCCCTACTTTTAAAGGACTGCGAGGAAAACACAGAAAGAACAGAGAATGCCAAAGATGGTTGCCACTGGCACCAGGATTGGCATCAGACCCTCTTTGTTTAGCTCAGGATGCCTGTGATTTGTTAGTTGGCATCCGCATTGCAGTGTGGAGTGATGTTACAATATATTGACAATTTCCAGATCTAGAAATGTCAATAGTCCTCTTGATTATTTATACAAGATCACAAATGCATCTCTTCTGGAGGATGATATAAAGACCAACATGTAATAAAGTTCCATTGTTGACCAACTTCCTCTGCTTTTCTTTTTTCCCTCTTTCTTTTTTGGTTCAATCCACATTTTTTCCCCTTTATGCCCAGCAGCCTCATCTTTTTTTGAAATGTGGGAAGAGTTACTAGATCTTTGACACAAGCTATAGTGCTACATCTGCATCTGATATGGTTTTGGAAAAAAAAATTATGCATTTTGAAATCATTTTTTCATATCTAGTTCATTCGACTTTTGCATCACATGGCCGCAAGACAGTCTTCTCTTTAAAGCTAAATCTCTTTGTTATTCAGCTTCTTCTATGCATATAGCCTGGTTGACCGCAATTCAGTCCATTTTTCTATTCCTCTACTTTATTTAGTAAAGGGTCATGTTCGATATGATCGTTTATAAAATTATATAATCCCCCATTTTATCTAAAATATACATATCGTTTGGGAGTAACTGTGTTTAAACCCATAAAATCATTTGACGTTATTGATTCAGAGGGCTGCGCTTCGGCTGTTTCGTTGCTACAAGAACCGCCATTTTGTTTGTGAAGTGCCAGGCGAGGGGAAAAAAAAGGCAGACACTGTGCTTGATGCCAATAATGGTTGCCAGTGGCACCGAGGTTGGCATCAGACCCTCTTTGTCTAGTTGCTGAATGCCTTTGATTCGTTGGTTGGCATCCGCATTGCAGTGGGCACACTGGAAAGTTTTTGACAATCCCTGAATGAAAGCTGCTTGCTTGTTTGCTGCAGCAAACCTTAGCTAATATAAAATCCTTTCTTTTGAAAAAAGATATATATATATATTTTTAAAGACTGTGACAGATTAAAAGAAAAATGAGTTCTAAAGTGGCTTCCATTTTCTCCAAAGATATTAAAGATAGCCATGATTCTTGGGCAGGTGGTACCTATTCCCCATATTGTCTTTGTTATTGCGTTCCTGAAAGCAAAGCAAAACAAAACAAAACAAAAACCAGGCAAGCCTTGCACAACACACCTTCCTGGGCCATAAATGTACTCCAGGATGCCGGGTGTGCTGTGAGAAGGGTGTGGAGGACAAGCCGAATGTGGTGATAAGAAATGCATTCATCATGACTGACTTAGTGCATTCAGGCACATCACTGCTTATTTCTTATGCAATGTTTTGTTCCCCTCAGTTTCCACACTTCCAAATTTTATAGTAACACATTGAGAGAGGACCTTACTTTTCTTTCTGGTTAGTAATGTGTAACAGTGTAAATGCTAAGAAAAAGAAATTAAACCTTAATGAGGAAAGCTGTGTGTTAATGTCTGATATAAATCAGTCATTGCCGAATTTCTCAATTCTGCATCAAAATGTTGCCAAATTCTCAGAGCACAATTCTGCACACCAGGAAAAACAAAAGGCTAAAATAATTTTGGTTGAAGTTTCCTAGATAGTTAGCATTAATATTGCTTTCCGGTTTACCACCATTATCTCCTTAATTAATAAGAAGGATTAGCAGTTCTACCCAAAGGGCCGCACAGAATGAAGTCTGGCCTTTGGGAGGCCTTGAGTCCCCAGGCCCAGCCCTGTGTGAAGGGGAAGAAAGGGGGGTGGGGTGGGGGGTTAGGGGGACTGCATTCTCTCAGGCAGAGAAGGGGTCTGAAGGAAGAGAGATCCCCATCTCCAAGAAAGAAGTTAGAGATATCAGGAGATAGTTAAGTGTTGTCATGAATTTAAGAGATTAGTTTAAACTGAGTCAGTCTGATTTTTGGACTGTGTTTTGCACTCCTACTGAATGTGTTTTGGAGAGCTAGAGAGAATCCAGAAACCCGGGGCTGTCATGTTTAGCCTTGTTGAACCTTAAAATTGTGGCCCATTCTTGAATGGCATCTATCATTGTATTGTTAAGCATTATGATTATGGAGGAATATTTTGAAGTTGTGAAAAATATGTCTTGTTTACAGGGGAAGTTGTAATGATTATTACTGTTTTTGAAATAGAATCCTTCCCGGTTGTCATATGTCATTAGTGAGGAAGTAAATGTGAAGATTTATTTTCCCCATTCTCCCTATCCTCCTAAAAGTTACTTTTAGAATCCTTTTGGGTAACAATTATTTCTTTATGAAAAGCTTAACTACATAATTGTCTACAAGTTGACGGTGCATTTTAACATTTTAATTAATTTCACTTCATTTTGCAGGTATTTGCCATTATGGGAAAAACTAAGCTTTCATTATTTGTTAAAAAGAGGCGATTCTCTAGGATGATTTGGTGTGTTTGCACTATGAAATGGTCAGAGGGCATACAGTTTGTATGTAGAAACAGTACTCTGAAGGCATGTTTGACTTAGGGGAACTCTGTTCAGCTTTCCCATCTAGCATCCTGTCCTTAACTGAACTCATGAACTCTAGTGCTCATTTGTTTGCATTCTGGCTCACACACAGTTCACCAGATAAAGAAGGGCTCTTATTGGTTTGTCTTACTCCTGGGCTTAATGAGACCTTTGTGGGAACATATATTGTAAGATAAGATACTTAGCAATTTTCTCACTGATAAGAAGAAAACACAGTCTAAGGGGCCAGAAGTTCGCCCTCATGATGTCCCTGCACTAGATAGCTTTACCAGACAATTCAAGAGTTAAACTCTGAGCCGCAGTTGCCAGCTGGGAAAGCTTGGCATCTGTGTTCTGATATGGCAAACTAAGCTCTTGCATTGCTGTTAATATGATCTCACTTTTCAAAGGGAGAGGGGAGAGAAAGGTGGGGGGAAGGAGTGGGGAGAGAAGAGGCTCATTTTTACCTCACTTATGGTTTTCAAGTATTCAAAAACATGTATTATGACCCACTTTCTGAAGACAAAAATGGTTGGTCCTACTGACAATATTAGGCATTCCTCTCTACCCAGTACCTTCTCCCATATACAAAACTGTACATTTTTAATAAAATGTTTTCGCTAGGTTATATATTTGGTTTGTAATTATAGTGTCCCATGTTCCTTGTTAGGTAAAATAACTTCATACATAAAAGAACAGAGATGCTGTTCCTTATGCAAGAATATTAGTGATGGGGTGCGGTGGGGGTTGGGGGTAGGGGACACTGCTCTGTAGTCACAGGAGATAATGGTTGGGTTTCCCTAAAGATAGAGTTAGCATGTGTGCCTGGAGACTCAGAGCAGGCTGGGCTATAGAGGGAGGCCACTGCCTTAGTTCTTTAAAGTTTCTATTTTCTGCCATGGTCCCTAAGAAGTTTGTCCACACCTAAATATAATATAGATTTGGTAGGATTTTTCAGCTTGTTTAATCCTAAATTTGGAATTTTGGAGATAAATACCAAAAGAAAATTGAAGTTTTAATCTTCCATTAACTCGTTCCTTTTAAGTTGGTACTGTGATTTCAAACAATTGTCTGTTACCAGACTTGGTGTCTTTCTCATAAACTTTCATTATGATTGATTGAACTGAAAAACTAGACCAGTGAGCTTAAAAAAAAACTTTTACAACACTCTCACTCTTGCCATCTTTGCCGGTCAGTTACCATCCCAGCACCTGAACAGGGAGGGACCCAATAGAAGGGTGAGTCAGAATTCTCTGGATTTCTTAAAAATTGAGATTAGTAAACTTCCATTTCTATCATCCCAGTGGCTTACATGGTAACCAATTTTTTAATCAAAGAAATAATTATTGCTTTGTTTGAAGGATTTGCAGAGAGTAACAATAGCATATGGAGCAATTATTAAAATTGAGAATTAATAAATATCTGAAAACTCCAGGCAAGTGCAGGATGATTCTTTGCTGCTCTGAAACTAGCTTTTGGGTAGAAGTTTTTCTTCAGTTTGTGAACAAGTAGCATTTTTACTTTGAGTTTGGTGAAAGGAGAACAGGCGACAACTCGAGTTTTTCATTATCTCTGCTGTGACAGCGTAAAGGATTAGCCAGCATAATGTTCAAAGCAAAGTTTTCCAACTCTTTTTCCTCCATCCTTGTGGAGGAGGAATAATTTTAGAAATCTCAAGGACTAGTGGTTATGCTATCGGAAACTGGAGTTATTACAGCAGCACACAGCGCCAAGCACAGCAAGAGGGGGACTTCCTCTTACTCATGCTCACTTTTCTGTGGCAACATGGTATGTCAGTCTCATTTTAAAGTGCATTCTTGGGTCCTTGAACTCTAATTATGTGATGTGGTTAATTTAACTGAATTCAGTTGTTGGGATTTGGCATAGAGAATAAATCATCAAACTGCAGAGAACTTGTGAAAACTAAATGTGTGTAGTGAGGAGTGATTCTGTGGGATTAGTTTGTATTAGACTGAATGTTACAGGATGTGAGACTAATGGGACTTGAATGGTTGGGCTTTTTGGTTGTTATATTATTCAGAAAATTGGAAGAAATGGCTACCAATTAACCAATGAGGTGGAAAGACCTTGGGGCTGAATTGAAGGCCACACATAGGAAAAAAAAAAACACCTCAAAATTTACAACAAGCAATGTTCTAAGATGGGAATGGAAACACTGCTCGTGCATAAATATATTTATAATAAGACACTTAGGTACACATTTTCTCTCTGTTTATGGTGATAGTTTAAACAGGATAGCATTGATGAATCTCAGACAAATTAAAGGACTCTGAATAAGGACTATATAATTGAAAATATGGGGTGATGGATGAAGTAATTTTACTAGCTGAGAGTTGCCTGGAGGTTGTATATTTTCAGAATCCCATTTTAATGCAGTTCAGAGCATGTAGTAAGTTATGGATGAAGCACAAATCAGTTGAAAATGGAATTTGTTTAAACAAGTGCAAAAAAAAAAAAAGTCAGAACTGCCTTTGGAAAAAAGTCTTTAGTCTAAGTATATCCAGTTTTAAAATTCTGGTTAGCTTCATCTCCATTTCTCAAAATAAATCGTTTTCCACTGAATTTTAAAATGCACGTGTTTTTCACAAAACTACATAATGTTAATAAGCATTGGTTAATATTGATGCCACATAAAGCTGAAGATTTTTAACTTGATTTTTCAAAATTCACATTAAAAAATACATGGAGAAATGTATTGCTATTAACAGGGAATACTAGAGCATAGGGTAAAAATCGACTCATGAGCACAGATGTTAAGAAAGTTATTTGAAATAGGGTGTATTCTGTAATTCATGTGAGCAAGGGATTACATTTATGCCTCTTAATAACACGGGTATGTCAATATGAAGTCTAACCCTTCGATTAGTGAATTCTAAAGTGTGAAAAATGTTCCTGCTTAGGACAACTTGTATTTTATTATTCTGACATCTGCAGTTTCTGGATGGATTACCTTAAATTTGCTATGCTATGTTAAAAGCCTTGTTTTATGAGGTCGGTCTCAGCTTCTGGCCTTGGTGTCAGGAACCCTGCTACGTGATGCAACTTGCCTTGTTAGGTTTAATTGACCAAAGCTGATGTGTTAAAACAATTCATTTGTGCTGTAACTTATGCCCTGGCTAGTTGCTACCTGAATCCCTTGACCTTGACTTGTCTGGGTCATGAAATGGCTGCAAGCTGTTTGACCTCTCCATTGTGTAGTAATGTCACTGTTTCCTCTTATTCTTTTATGGTAATAGCTGACAAAAAGCCCCAGCCCTGACTTTACACCCCAGTGGATTCAAGGCGGCCCTCTGCTGTAGCTGAGTCTTCTGTTTGACATGGTCAGGCTGTAGAAGTGACTTTCTTTTGTTTACTGACAGTGATGGGGACAAATTTGCAGTCCTCTTTGCTCCAGGAGGTGGGGGATAGTATTCTGGCCCTTGGAAGGATTTGGGTTTCTTCTGCTTAGATATTCAGTTTCTGTGTTTTATGGTGATGCTTACTTAATGACAATTTCCTCTCCCCCACTCTTGTGAGGTTGACTTTTCAACTTTTTGTAATTATGATTTCCTTAATAATTACATTTCAACATTTTCAGCTGTTACAATAAAAGTATTTTATTGTTATTACACAGGGTGAAAGTGGTAAATCTAGTTGTGCTTTTGGTTACCAATGTACGAGTCCTAAAATGACTGGCTTTTTTACTTCACCTTGTAAATCATTGTCCAATATTAGAGAAAGCTGTATACTAAAAATGTATGGTTAAAAATTAAAAAAAAAAGTAGTGTTAGAATTTGATGTATTTTTTATCTTTTATGGGAAGCCTATTCTTTGTGACTTAAATAACTAAATTTCATGACATACTGGTGAACCGTTAGTAAATCTGAAGTTTTTATTTCTGTGGGGACTTTTGCCAGCATATGACATTAAATATTTATTTTAACGAATATGAATTTTTTTCTTTATGTACACATTCTCTGCTCTTCATATATAAAGATGGAGAATTTTAGTTCTATTCTTCTCTTGCAGTGAAATTATTTTTAAAATATTGGAAATGCCTTCTAAAATGTTAAAGCAGATATTTTTATCCTACCAAATTTTTCTTTGCCAAATATGACATTGTAGTTCATGATTTTTCCTATATTTGCCAGATTAAATATTTAAAATCCAAGCTGTTGCATTCTATTTTTAAATTATTAGAAGAAAAAAGGAAGTTTAAGTTAGAATGTGCATTTCCTTACTTGCATGTCACATACTGTTTATACATGTGTGTGGATACACTGACAGATGAGAGGCAGTGTGGTATAGGCACTAGAACCTTGGGGGAAAACACTAGTTTTTCTATTCCTATTTTTAGAGTGTCTGGAATGGCAGGTGAGAGGTTTTACTTTGTGGTTGTTTTAAAGAATTTTTGCCTAGGAATGTTCATGAAATGAAGGAGTTTAGTGTTTTCCAGCATTCATCTTGTCAGTAATTCTGCAATGTAGGGGTCTGAGAAAGAACAGTGAATGCGAAGTGTGCTGAGTCTGATAGAGTAGTCCTCTCACTATCTCTCTAGACTTGAAAACACCTTTCTTGCCTTCTGCTCACTAGTGGCTTCCACAATGGTAGTGCCAGAATAGAAGCGGGTTTGGATGTGGGTAGTGGGCTAATTGGTCATATGCCAATGGTAGTGTAATATAGCCAACCCATGAGGGTTGAACAAATGTCCGTCACTTCTGAAATTGTCTGAATTTTTCCATGAAAAGAATTTAAAATGGATCTCAGTTATTGAGTTCAAGAGGTTAGGTTCCTGGACTATGGGTTGTGGGTGGGTGCTGGTATGTGTGGCGAGTCCTGGTATGTGTTTGTGTGTTGCAGGGAATTGAAGAGAAGTTAAGAACTAAAAGGGAAAGATGCAAGATGAGATCTTTCAGGAATTACTTAAAAAGGATGGTTCATTCATAGATTGAGTAACATGCAACCTGAAATATTCTGGTATCCTTTGAATTTTGGGTTGCTTTGGGAATCAAATGACTCTCCCATCTTCCTGACTTTTTTGTTATTGTAGAACATAGAGGGTAAGTACCTGAACCTGACATTTTGCATTCTAGTCTGGGTGGATGCCCTTTATGAAAGTTTTGTGACTTTTATCAAGTCACTTAAACTCCCTGTGCTTTGGTTTTCTGTTTGGTAAAATAGAACTTAAAATGCCTACTTCCCTGAGCTGTTTTAGAATTAAATAAAGTAAATCCTGTAAAGTAAAAGCAATAGTGTTAATAATAGGCACTACTACTGCATGTGAAGGATTATAGCATAATCCAGAGTGGTTTGCTGTGGAGTGGTTTCTCCACAGCAAAGACCAGTATTGAAGCAAGAGGTCTTCAGTTAGTTTATATCTATTTCAGGTGATAAGACATTTCCAAAGAGAAAATGAAAGTCCTGATTGAAGTTATGTATATATTTAATAGCAAAAAATCTGACTATGTACTCATCAGGTGAGCTAGTTGTGTGTAGCTTTAAAGTCTCTAAGTCAGAATTAACCTACGGTTTTAGCAGCAGTTCTTTAAATCAGAAATTCATCCAGTAATATTTTAAATGAGAGAGTGAAAGAGTTTTACTAGTGGCTTTCTGAATAACTCAGCATTGGTGTTGATTGAAGGGTGTCCTGGCAGGTACTTGTAGCTCATTGCACTCCAGCAAAAGCATAAGACTTTTATTGACAGACAAGAAATTAAGTTGCCAACATGTAGGAGAACTGCACTTAGGTGTTAGATTTGGTTGTACAGAAATGATGATGATGTGGCTAGCTAGACTGGATTGTTCCTGAAGAACAAGCTACTGGATTTCTAGACTCTTTTTAGGTCTGAAAGGATCTGATTTAAAAATGACCCACATTGGGTCACAATCTCAGTAGGTTTAATTAGTTACACGCATTGTTTTGACTGGATTGTTTCAACCATTTAACTCCTCTTTAAATCATTGTTCCTCATTCTTCTTTATGGTGTTAAGAAAGTCAAATGATCTCTGGAGGAAAGGGTTAATATCACTGAAAGTGATTTCATTTTTACTAAGAACAACTGGAAGGCATCTGGGAGGTGGCTAAAACATTTACTTCTTCCCAAACTAGATTTGTGATCTGCATCTGACTTAAGTGACTCAGACTGTTTGGATCTGTGAGATCATCAAGCCACATTTGGGGCCAGATCCTTGGCGACCAGTCTGATGCTGTTCTCCATGGCCAGTGGGTTACTTCCCTTGTTCACTTTGTACAGGAGGCTTGCAAAGTGGAGGGATGACTTCATCTTCGCAGTCGTTAGTAGGAAGATACCTTAATTCATGCAGAAAAGCATCATACTCTGCTATGGAGGATTTTGTAAGAATAACTAAGAATTCTAACCTGGAGTTAATCGGGAAAGTTATTTCACTGTTTGTTCACTAGTTAAAGGATAACTAGGGTGCGCAGAAAGCACAATCAGAACATTGATTAGGTTGTTCAGATTCTGCCGCATAATTTTTAATAATCTGTCATGTCTTTTCTTTTTGAAAATATATCTGATTTATCTGCTGGCTGTAGTGTTCCTGGGCAACACTAGCATACAAAAAGCATGTATTTTAATATATTTGAGATACTTAAAATGTTAAAAGTGCATTCAAACATTTTTAATATATCTTGTGACTTGTTTGTGATAGAAGATCATGGTATTTTGTCTTTCTGATACATTTAAAAAGCATTCTTTACATGTATGGTTTAAAGTTGATATTGACATAAAAGCTGTACATGGTTCTTAGATTTGGTTAAATTTTATAGCCTCTTGGAGCTGTTAACACATTTCTTTGTACTTTCTGATAGTAAAGCATTCATATTTTTTTGCATAAGACTTAAACTTATCATGTAACCATATCTGTTCTATTTACAGTCACCAAATAAGGGAAAAGCTACTTATAGTAATATGAGGATCACTGGTCTTACAATAATTAAATAGACTTGTTATACTACATTAATCCCTTTTGGAACATTTGGAATGACTTCTTAGTACTAACAAACACAGCATTAGGGCCTACAATTAATCTGCTTTTTGTATCCAGCATTTGTATAATATAAAACATGTGTATAGAGAAACATATTTCAGGTTTAAGATGAGTTCAGAAGAGGACAAAGGGAAATTATATTGGACTATTAAGCAGTATGTGATTCCAAGTACTGATAAAATATGGAATTCATTTTGAATCAGCATAGGTAGACAAATAGTTTTCAGTAAGTTTTTTTTTTAATAACATGTTTGAACTCTCAGAATTACTTTCCCTCCTGAGATTCAAATTTATATACAACACACAATATATATGCATGTGAAATGGAAACATTTGTGCAGACTAATATCCAAGAGGTGTGTTAAAACCTTGTGAGCTGGCTGGTATTTTTTGGAACCAACTATTGCTTCAAGTATTTATTAATCCTAAAGAAAATGAAGTATACCAAATTTTAGTCTCGTCTAGTCTTGTTCTGTGTTTCATAGAAATAGTTTAAATTACCGACGGTCTCCATATTTACTATCAAACAATGTTACTATATATTTGTTGAAGTGACTTATGAATTAGGATTATGTTTACATCTTCTACTGTGGGAGCCCCATGAGGCATAATTCCCTCCTCAATGTGGTCTTTTTTTTTTATTGTTGTTGAGTTTTTCTCACCCTAGGATATGAATGCAACCTTGGATATTAAGGAAAAATACTCCTTGAAGAATGAAGTATTAGTTCAGTTCTAGGGCAGATTGCATGTGTATGTACAGAGTACTATGGAAATGCTGAAATTATTGAGTGGTTTGCAGCCATATTAGACCATGTGCCTGGAACCAGCTAACACATTGTCAGGGAAAAACATGATGTAGCAACAATATTAGATCATGCAAATGAGACTACTGAATAGTAATAGTTATGGGCAATATTTTGGAAAACACTGATTAGTGACAGTTTTATTACAGCAAATGTATGTATCAAGTCCCCAGATTTCATTGTAATGCACTGAAAACAGATGTCAAAGTGTCCCAAACAGAATTTCATGGTTAATCTACATATTGCATGGAAAGTACAAACAAACCATTTAGAAATTCTGTTATTTAATCCTTTTAGAAGGAATGAAAATATACAATTTAGATTTATTCCATTCTTTCATTTCAGTTTTTGTTTTCTAGGGGCTGATGATAAACTATTTTTTGTTTGCTATTTTTTGTTAAGATGCATATGGGAGAAGACTTTTCTGCATATGGACATGGTTTTACTTAATGAATGTACTTTGAACTGTTAAGTTTCAGAACATAAGGTTTTTGTGTAAAAAAAAAAAAAAAGAAAAGAAAAAAAAATAGGCTTTAAATTATTTAGTGACCTGGTAATGGAATTACCTTTTTCTAGTCCTTTGTTTACTGAAGTAGTTTGACTTTGTGCCACCTAATGGTTGAAGAAGCATGTTAAAACAGAAAAGGCAATTGGTAACCCCACTGCTTTCAAGTACCCTGGAAACCTGGGGCTTCTCAGTGACTTAGTTTATCTTCAAGTGAGAGAATTGGCTAGAGAAATTCTGCTTCACCTTTTTCTGGAATCTTAGGAATTTGACTTCTGGTTACCTCAACAGAGGGGGGAATCCCCTTTATAGTAAGCAAATTTAATAAATGGCATCGTACTTTTGTTGAATTTGGGATTTTAATATATTTTATATATTAAAGAGAAATGGGAAATGTGTAACTTGGCTCTTGAGTAACACTTTGATGTTGCTCAATTCAAAGTCCAATAGTCAAATCACTTAGTTCAATCTCGATCTAAAAGCAATCTAAAAGCTTGCTTTTTAAAGAAAGAGTTCTTTAAATGTCTAGAATTTTAGAGCTGGGAGAATCTCCCTTTACAGCTGTGGTTGTAGGTCTAAGAAAGCCGTAAATCCACTTTGTGTTACTTTTCACTGCTTCATGGGCATACCTAAGAATAAGTTACTGTTATTTTGTGAGTATAGTAGCATTTTTTAAGGAACATGGAAAAAATTATGATTGAAAATTTTACCATTTGTATCATATTGAAATTAGTGGACTCAGGAATCTGGTGTTTTCTTTTATACCTTTTCATAGGAAGAATTCTAATGAAGTCAGACTTGTAGCTCTGGCCTTATGAGAGTGACTGCCTTTATCTTTTCAGTGGATGGAAAACATTATTTAAATTATGATCAATTAAAATCATGCATTGCATTTGATAGTGGTTGAAAAACAGAAAGGATACATTAAAAATGGATTGCCAGATTTCTAGTAACACTAAAGGTCATGTTTGAGGCTGGGGATAAGAAAAATGTTTTCTTTGAATGTCAGATATGGGAAGAAAAGGTGAAAGCTAGTTATGAATTTTTCTGCTTCTTGAATGTCTACAATTTTCAGATTAGCTTGATAATCACCATGTCTCTTTCTCCTTTATGTGGTGTCTAAAAATGCTTTTTTCCAAGTTTAAGACAAACATCCATATGCCTTCTTTCATTTAAGAGAGATTTCTAAGAATTTTTTTCTAGGTTTAATTTTTAGAAAACAAAGCATGCTAAATTCACAAGGGGGATTCAATTTCAAAAGAAAACTTTCAATACGTTCTTTTGCTGAGGTAAAACTTTGATAACATGAAGGATTTGTCTCTAATTTATGTTTCCTGAGTGTTCTATAATGTGCTTATAAATATCAAGGCACCCTGAATGCAGCAGAGATTAATAAATTAAAGCAGAGATAGTAACAGTATTAGAAAAAGTTTATTATCAGCTGCTTCTACGGTTAGTTTCTAGTTTGTAGCTTATGGGGAAGGCTCGAAAGCATGTTTTAAAAGCTCAATTGTAGGTGGAAAAATTGATGAATATAATATTCAAGAACCACAGTCAATGGCAATGTTGTAGGAACACATATAAAACAGTATGTATATATTGAATGAATGAATATAAATTATTTAAACTGATATAGAACACAGAGTGCAAATCAGGTGACTTACCAAGGTAGTGCAATGACTGTTTCTCAAGCTGGGAAAATTCACTTTTTACTAACACTTGTTCTCTTTTGTATCTCCACTAATGACTAGTGACTGTTCATCATCTCATATGTACTTTAAATTTAAAAATCTAGTGAAATAAAATTATACAAAATACATACGGTAGTGAAATAAAATCAAACAAAATACAGTATTCATGTTGGCAATAGCGCATATTCTGGAATCTGACTGTGGGGCTCAACATTTGTTTTCAGTTACTTGCTAGAAAACTTGCAAGAAAATGTGATTGGGGAAATTAGTTCAATTTCCAAAGATTTGGTTTCCTGAGCTCAGAAGTGGGTACCTTCTTTTTTGTGGCTGTTGTGAAGGTGAGATGAGAAAGTGTGAGGCACTTTTATACCATGCCAGCCATATTGTAGGTGCTCAGTAAGACCTTTGCAGTTATTGCTCTGACTTTTAAAAAGCAACTAGCAAGGTGCTGCACATAGGTTTAAATACTTATTGGTTCCGTGAGGGAATAATCATTACTTATACTTAGATTTCTGCAAGTCTTATATTACTATTGTGGGGCAGAGCATTTAGGTTAGGGACAATGCTTTTTCAAAAGTGGGAAGAAAACAATCATAATATGGCAAACTGTACTTTCTTTGTAATGCCTCCAAATCTACCCCCAAACAGTATGGAACTAGAGTGAATAGTAATAGTAATACTCCTTTTAATATTACTCCTAATAGTAATACTCCTTTTAATATTTGTAGGTGACTTAAGAGAGTAACCTTTTTCTAAAGAAGATACCGAAGCTAGAACCCTGTATAAATGTTTTGTTACAATCCAGGATATGTTACTTGGTATTTTTTGTAAGGTCTTTCATTTGGGTTACAAGGAAATCCCAGACATAAACATAATCACAGACAAATGGGAACATACCCATCACTGTTGCTTAGCAGGGAATACTTGAAGCAATGTTGTTTATGCAGTAAACCAAGAACTTTTCAGGAACTTCAAAAGTGATGTATATGTATATATTCTTTTGCCAACTTTACTACTGAATTATAGTCCTACAAATATATTTGGAAGAAGCATATTAATATTTCATTTAGGATTATTCTCTGAAGAATAATTTTGACTGTTGTCTATTAAAAAATATGTTGCATAACTTTAGGAATCATTTTATTTATCATGTATTTAAAATGTCTAAAATATTTTCATGTTGACAGATTTTTTTCATGATCACTGGATAATACCCCCTACCTTTTTTGTTATTTACTTTATCGATTCAAATTGTGGCATATTCTTTTATTTTGATGTTATATCATAGTTCCGTACACATTGTTTGATCAAGGAAATAGACACCTGAATTTATTAAGATGTGTCTTTCAGGAAACAATATAAAATAAGATAAAGGTGGAAAATGTGAGACATGTTCTGAGTGCTTTCAGTATTTTTAGGACTTAGGAAAATAATAGTGAAAATATAGTCTGGGCTTGGTGGGGGTCATGCCTGTAAGCAGCAGCCTAGGAAGCTGCGGCCGGGGCCAGGGATAGCGGTTTGAGTTCCGCTGGGGGCATGTAGCAAGACTTAGTCCCAAAAAAAAGCTGGGCTTGGTGGTGCGCGCCTGTAATCCCAGCTACCTGGGAAGCTGAGACTGGGGACTGTGTGAGTCTGTGGTTCCACAGGCAAAAATAGCGAGACCTAGTCTCAAAAAAAAAAAAAAGTAGTGAAAACATAGATGAATCTCTTTCAGGTAATTTATAAGTAGAAAGAGAGAATATTATGGTCACTTGCATTGTTTATAAGAAAGAAAAGTGCCAAAATAGTGGAACAAGCATGCAACTGTCTTACTGACTACTATATATAGTTAGATTTACTGAGCTCTGGGAGGACACCCTGTGGGACTGTAATGGAAAGGTCACAGAGAGGAGGTGAGTCTTTAGCAGTTTTCTCAGGGGTTATGGAACAAAAACAAAACAAAATGAAACCATCAAGATATTCCTCATCTAAATTAACTCTACTTGAGAATGATATGTCCTATACTAAGAATTTTAGGTTTTGTTGTGTTTTGTTTAAAGATTTGTTAATAAAGTCTGGAAGCATTAACCCAGTATTACTCAAGCTACTCAGTAATAAGAGATTTTAATTGATTAGTCTATCTCTTTTTAGTTTGGATAGAAATATGACCTCTTACTAGCTAAATTATTTTGATATATTAGCTCAATTCCTATGTTTCATTGTAGTCCTATATCCATCATTTTAAAATGTTTTACAAAGTATCTTTTTCACTAATTTTAATACAATGTTATTTATAATCTCACATGGAAATGTGAAAATATATTTATCCCATAGCAATAATATTTTTTCAGGCTATAGTAGAATTGAGAAGATAATTCTAGAGTCACTTAAAAAATCTGGAAAGCAGGGTATTTGATGAAAATATTTTATTTAAAACTATTGAGAAATTGAATTCAATTTTGTGTTGAGTTTATATTTATTATTTTTAAAATCAAGTGTGGCTCCCAGACTCAGTAGAAAGGAAGGAATCATTTCAGTGTAGCATGGGTTGTTTTTTCTAGACCGAAGTATCTGATCTGATGCAAAAGTATATTTTCGTTACTCATAACAATGCACTGATCTAGTGACACACCCAACAGTAAAAGAACCTCAGCTTTATATATTGAGTTTTCCTAATATGTTTTGCCCTCTGTAAATGATACCTATTCCAAAGTATCATGTTTCCTCATAGATAATTAGAAGAAAAAATATGAAATGAAAACTGTGGTAATCCTTTGACTATAGCTATAGGATAGCTCCTTCAAAGTAGCTTTCAAACTTTAAAGATTGCAGGTCTTAGGTCCTGAAGCAAGACTTGAAACTAGTGTCTGAAATCTCCAGTTTCCCTGTGCTTTCCCACTCCCCTCAGACAAATGAAAAACGAGTCTAAGTTCTTAGAGGGCAGTGATCAGGTTTTCTCTTGCTATGTTTCTCTTCCCCTTGTTCTCTGTAAGGGGATACATACTGTTGATATGGTTGATGTTGATTATGACATGCAGACAGCAAGATGATGCTCACTGAACTTTAGAAAGGAGTTTGTCTCTTTTTGCCATTTTTATGGTGGCAATTTTAAGGCTTTTCTTTTGTTTATAAACAAGTTGCTTAGTCATTCAGAAAATTCTCACTGAATACCTACTATGTTTCTGACCCTATGCCAGGTACTAAATTACAGTATAGTGAAGGCACATTTTATTTTTTTTTAATTGAAAAAATTTTTAACCAACTTTACAGTGGGGAAAGATACTTTAAGGGGAATTATCTGAATTTTTTTGTTTTTGTCCAACTAAAAGTATTGCTACCGTAGTGGTTTTACAAGCATCATTTGAAGGAAATGATATATGAAAACTTGTGACAATTCTCAGGAATAGTGAGACAAAAAGAATGGATTATTTTGAAGAAGTATACTTTTCCATCTGTATGACAAAATAATATTTTGTAGGGTATATATGGGATATCTTATAGCATGTAGCTTTTCATGTAGAGAATAGGAAAAGGTCAGCATGTCTTTCTGAACTCTGACCTTGCTCCTGACTGGAGTCATGGCTCTGGGCTCTGAGCGGCATTAGCACCGTATCATTCAGCAGTAAGAAAATCAAGAACTGCAGTGAAGCTTGGAAGCACAGGGAGTGTTGGGTTTCATGATGATGATTGCAATTAATGGAACAAATAAAAGAATAGAATGTGGCATTGGGGTACACCCAGTTTCTTCAACTCCTTATATGTCAGCAGATCTAAGACATGTTTTGTAATTAACATGTCAGTCTGATGAGTGACCATCGTTGGAAGAAATGACTAAGAGTGTAAGGAATTGGAACTTACCAGAAAGCCATGAAAACAGTGTCAGATAAATTTGGAATCAGGAATACTGAGTTTGAGGCTTTATTGTTATCATTTTTAGTTTTATGACTTTAAGCAAGTGCCACTGGTACCATTTCTTCTGTGTAAAATGAAGAGAGTTCCAATCTTATAATGAGTCCTAAAATAGTTAATGATTTGGAAAAGACTTGATATAGTGATCTGATACTCAATAGATTATTTGAGTAAAGATGGGTAGAATTTTTAGGCTGTGGTAATTTTTTATATCACATTTTAGTATATCGTTGTCCAGCTAACATTTATTGACACTTACTACTGTCAGGCATTGCTTTGAGAGTTTTATCTGTGTAACTTAAGTCCTTATAACCATACAGGGTAAATACTGTCTTTCTGTAAAAGAGAACTACATGATTATACTAGTTAAGTTACAGAGCCCAAGTCTGAATCTCTGTGTAAGCTATCTTAACCCTACTTATAGATGGTGAAATCACTCTATCCACATTACCGTAGAAGAATAGAAAATATTGCAGTGAGAGATAACCCCTGCATATTAAAAGAGATGTTCATATTAACTTATTCACACATTTTAAGAAGGATTGAAATAATCATTTGTTTTGATTTATAAATTGTTTCTTTCCATTTTGATTCATTAATTCTAACATATATAGTTGTGGTTTCTAAACTAATCTTCTCTCTTAAGTGAAGCAGTCTTTCTCATTCTTTCTATTGTGCTTTTGTATGTGACCCTGAAATTCGATGTTTATTGTGTAGATCACAAAGGATACATAGGGAAAATAAAACAGCCTTAAAGAGAGGATTAAGCAAGTCAAGAGCCATACATAGTAATCCAACTCAAGAACAGACATCATGGTCTTTATGACTGATTTAGGATAAAAACCCTCCCCATTCTACTCACACCATGCTAAATGGTTTTCTTTTCAAGACTTGTAATTACACACGCATGTACATTTCTATTCTTATTTGCTAGAAAAGTTGTGCTCTTTTTTTTTTTTTTTTTAGGTTTATTGACATCTGTTTACACCTGAGTAAATATATTCTGGGTTCATTCTGACATAAGAGTTTTCTGAAGAAAATAGCGACTAGAACAACAGCAACATGAACACAATATGAAAATTGATTTTTGCAATAACTTCTTTGTTGGCTTTTTCTAAATAGAGTCAAATCTGTGTTTAAATTTTTGGGTGTTTGCTTTGTGCATTATTGAGATCAGAGGTTATGAGATTTGTAAATCATCCTAGTGTTTGCCAGACAAACTTTCCCACCTCTTATTCCTTTATGTTCTGTTGACTTTTTAGTTCAATGGATTGATGCACTTTTTAAATAAGACTAAATTTTATTGAGAAAGATACTGTGATGGGAGGATCCAGTAAAGACTCTTCTTTCTCTTCAGAAAGACAGGAACCCTTTCTTATTGCTTTATTATTCTGGTATTATTAATTGGTTGTAATAGTGATAATAAAACTACGCACACTGAAAATGTCTCATGTGCCACCTTAAGTATTAAATATATTCATTATAGTTGCCTAAGGAAGTGGATATTATCATCATTTACTAGATGAAGAAATTGAGGTTAAATATGTTAAGTAAGTTTTGTCAGAAAGTGGGTAAGAGCTACGATTTGAATCCATGACTGCCCTCTTCCATTCTAAGTTACTAACCTCACTGCTACTATTTCATTTAAAGACCATTCTTCAAGTAAAACAATTTACGTTTTTTGGGTGGGGGGGAGGAGAAATCTTGATTTTCAAAAAAATATGAGAAATACTTTGTGATAATGTATGCCTATGAAGCAGAGATAAAGAGTCACTGAATCTCATGTGGTCTTACCCAGAGGAGGAAATAATTATATATATATATATATTTTTTTTTTTTCTTCTTTCTGCTCACTATAGATAGTTGCCCTTTCTATTTTTCTATTTGCCTGGATGTTCATTGATTTGTCCCTCTGTAAACAACATGTGATATAACATTTTTTGGTGTTCTGGGCATAGACAGAATACCTAAACTTGTTGACTTTATCTATTTTCCTTAAGGCATGAAGATAGGTACTTTTCTCTCCCTATTCCTTACATTTCCTTTCAGAGATACTTTATGAAAAGAACAGTGAAGGCCTAGACTGAATCAACTTGAGTTTGTGTGGCCTGAATACTATTGGAAATATGCTCTTGGTCTGAATGAGGAGTTCATTGTCCTCAAAGACATTATGTTAAAGCCATTAACTGTGAACTTTTAGTCAAGATGCTAGACTCACCAGTTAGTTACACAGAAACTATTCTGTCCAGGCTGGAATGTGGCAGTTAAGTTGGGGGGGGGGGGGACTCTGATCCTCAAGATAAAATGGGTAAAGACACTGGTACACTGTTGACATTTTACCACAGTTTTAATGTTGAACCACAGTTTTGCATAATATTTTTTACAGTTTAATCTAAATTCCTTAAACCTGTGGTCAGTAAATGGTGGGATGACATGAATATGTGTGCATTTGATTAGAATATCTTTAAGAAAAACTGGTCCAACCTACTTCCAAGATCCCCTAGTCAAGAATTATATTGACATTTAGTTATGTCAGTTTTATTTTAGAATATTGCCAACTTTTAATCTCTGGATTTGATATTGATGTAATTATTTATGTAAACTTTTAATCACATCAAACTTGTTCTAAGATGGTAACATCAGTTATAGCAGCTATACCATCTAGAATTTATTAAGCATTTACTGTATTCTGGGCACTGTGTTAAGTGCTTAATGTTATCTACTTCCTAGCTCACAGGTATTTATAAGTTTCCAATATGATCAACACTATCTAGTAAGAAATAAACATGCTCATCATTGGGGAAGATGAAGAACAGGTCTAGGTCCCAGATAATTATTCTCTGGAACCCTACACAAGGAACTCAGTGGCTGCCGGTATCATTGCTTTTTGGGGGCTTTGGACAAGTTAGCTCAGCTTGAGGAGCCTATTTCTTGATCAGTGAATGAGTAAATACTCTTACTTTCCTGATCAACTTATTAAGAAAATTAAAAATAAAAGAATAGCACATGAAAGGGAAAGGAATGTGTACTTTTAAGACATATCTAAATAGATACAATTGCTTCAATCACTAACATTCTAATGGTCAAGTTTAAATGTTGCAGTAATCTCATTAAAGTATCACATTACTTGTACTTTGGATCTTTGCAAAGTGGGTCACCACTAATTGTATAATTTTATTGTGGTTTTCACGTTTACATTGGTCCTGATTATACCAATTACCTTGTACTCTAGAGGAAGACTTGGAGGAAGACAATAGTGCATTTTTTTCCAGAGTTGCATGCTTAATATTTATTGATTATTTGTTGTCCTCTTGATGCACATTGGTCCCCTTCCCACCACTTTGGGGGGACAGGAAAAGACTTATGAAAAGAGCAAGATATACTAGTTCTGTCTGTTAATAAAATGAGGTAAATTGCTGAACATTTTTTATCAGTGTAAATCGATGGTATATGCTTGTAAAATAACTCCCAAATAATGCAACTTAAATCTAGTTTAATACACAGCAGAAGTTTTAACACTGAATCAAATTTCCGCCATCCCTTTTTCCCTCAGTAGATATAGCTGCAAAATAGAATGTTTCAAAATGAACACTTACTAAATCTTCTAAAATTTACTTTAGACTTTTAAATATACTGTGTTTTTTCCCTAAGTGCCGCTATTTCACCCATAGAGTACATATTTTTATGTTCCTTTGAATATTTATATATGCTTTGTTACTTCTCATGTTCATTAAATTCATTCATCTAAAAGGACAGGTAGTGGGGTGTTCGCCTGAATTATGTGTATATGCATCTGAACATGTGAAAATGCAATTTAGGATTACAGCAATTTTGTCAAGGTCATAAGTGACCTGATGTGCCCTTGGAACATGCTGTTTATAATTGCTGTGGTTAGTTTTCCTTCTCACTGTTTTTACCTTTAACGTCAAAACACAATTATATGGAGTTGGTATGTTCACTAATAGCAGTTTATCTCTGCATGGTTTATAGACAGAGTCAAAAGCCAACAACTATAATTACATCCATGTTTCTAACTTAGTAGCAAGCTAGAAAAGTGTGGTTGAAGTATGCTGTGGGTATAGTGCAGCCAGTAGGAATTATAGGGTAAAATCATTGCTTTACATTCTTTTGGTTTTACAATAATTGTTACTTAAATTTTGTTTTCTGGATTTTACCACTGTCTGTTTTGTTTATATGACCACATAAAGAGTGACTGAGGTACGTGTCTCTCCACTCTATTTTTCTTCTGCTTGCCTTCCTCTAAAAGTCTACTTGTTCTCCTTTCACTTTCTTCTGACTCAGCAAACAGTACATTACAGTTAATAGTTTTCTGAAGCAGCCTGATATTCATGCTCTACGGAACCCTTAAGACTTCTACTATTTGCATTATATGTTTAATTGGATAATTATGGGAACCATGTTGAACTGTTAACAACTGTCAAGCCTTTGATTAATCTTTTGAGTGTTCATTGGCATAGTTCAAGTTAGCAACCACAATACAGATTTTTGTTTTGTTTTGTGTTCATTGCTATTCTTGTGATTATTTGAGGGAATTAAAATGATTTTTTTAAGAAAAATGTAATTTCCCATTTTGTCTTACCTTACATATTGTGACAAAAAGAAGCAGAGCAATTATGTATGGATCATGGTAATTTTTGCATATGAAGTATTGCAGTTATTAAGTCCCTAGAAAAATCATAAAGATACTTTTTTTTTGTATTTTAATGATCTCAGTGATACGACATTAAAGAGATGGTCTTTACTTTTGAAATAGTATTGATTTGTGCCCAGAGTTGGGGAGAGATTATCGAAAGGGAACCACCATGAATTTAAATAATTGGTAATGAACCATGGAACAAGGAATGAATTATATAGAAAAAATCACTCTCTTACCCTATGTGTTTACTTCATATTGGTCTCAAAAAATATGAAATGGACATCAGAATTATCACAACAGAAAATTCCCTTCAAATAAAACTCAAGCACCCTTAATTTTTTTGTATGTTTCACTCTATATGTTAGTGTGCTTGTGGAAGAATAGAATGTTTTCTTAAGATATCTGTAGCAGTTTGATCCAGCAGTGTACAGTTTGGGGCTTTTGTGTCCTAATATTTTGGTACTGGATAGAAAAAACAGGTCAGGTGCAGAGTGGAAAAGTTACACTGAGTAAATGAATATTTGCAAAGAGTTTATGTAAATGTCATGAAGAGTCAGATAGAGTTGAGACTAAATTTATCTACTTCCTGCATTTTCCTTATGTATGCTACAGCTCACTTTTGTTTAGCATCCTTACTGGGAAATATCAGATATATTTTTATGGAACAAATTTCAGAACTTTGTATAGTATGATATTCTTGATATTCAGTTTTTAAGATAATATTCTTTACTTACATGAGTGACACTGAAATAGTTTTCTCATTGCAAAAGCTAAAATAAACAAAAATTCCCCTTTGCTAATTTCTGCTCTTCCTTCAAGGAACTGCTAATATCAGTGTTTCTATAACCCTTCCAGACCTCTCTTTTGTCTCAGCAAGTGTTTTCTGCTTTGTTCTTCAATTGTGGAGGGTAAGTGTTCATTTTTCCCAAGGACCTTCAGACATCTCCTGTGTGCTCTCCCTGAGCTATCTTCTGGGTCCTGCCTTCCTTAATACTTTTGGGTGCAGGTGTGGAATTCCTTGTGAGCCCATTGCTACAGCAGGCAATGAGTTGCCTCATTCTTTTGAAACATGTTATAAATTGAATTATAAACATGGGGGAAATCACTTTTTAAAAATATATTTAAAGTTATTTTTTAATTTTTAATTTTGTGAGTTGTATTTTTGCTCTGTATTACATATACATGTTCCATTCACCTCCTACTAAACCATACATGCCAGTACCCACTCTGAGAATCTTTGCATCTATGTTCAGCAGAGATACTGATCTGTAACTTCTATATTTTGGACTGCGTTGTTTGGTTTCAGTGGGTCAGATAATATTGGCCTCATAGAATATGGTGGAGCGTTGTCCTCCCTTACTGACATTTTTGAAGAGCTTGAGTATTTTTAAAATTTTATTAAGATTACTTATTTATTTTATTTTACATTGTTGTCTGTCCTGAGTTTCTGCCACCACCTTGTCACCAGTGAATTATCATCTTAATCTTTTGTGCTTATTTCTCTCCCTGTTCCCCCCTCCCCTCCTATGCTTCAGGTCTACTGATAGGTTTAAATTTTCTTGTTCATTTGTTTGTTTGCTTTCCCTATAGCCCTCATGTAAGTGAGACCATCCGGTATTTCTCTTTTTCTTTCTTACTTATTTCTTCTAGCATGATTCCTTCTAGCTCCATGTTGTTGAGAATGACATAAGTTTGTCTTTTTTTGATTGATGAATAGTATTCCACTGTGTCCATATACCACAGCTTTCTGATCCATTCATCTATTTTGGGTCATTTGAGTTTTATCCATACCCTGCCTATTGTAAATAGTGGTGCAATAAACATCCAAGTACAGATGTCCTTTTGAATTAGTGTTTTTGTAACTGTTGAGTAGATTTCCAGAAGTGGGATTTCTGGATCGAATGGTAGTTCCATTTTCAGTAATTTAAGGGTCAGTAATTTAATTGTATGGAGGCATACAACTTTTCATAATGGCCAGACCAGTTTGCATTCCCACCAGCAGTGTAAGAGTGTTCCTTTCTCTCCCTATCCATGCCAGCACTTGTTGTTTCCCATTTTTGTGATGTGGGCTTTTCTTACTGGTATAAGATGGTATCTCATTGTGGTTTTGATTTGCATTTCCGTGATTATTAGTGATGTTGACCATTTTTTCATATGCCAATTGGCAATTGGTATTTTCTCTTTGGAGAAGTGTCTTTAGATCTTCTCCCCATTTTTTGACTGTACTTTTTGTCTTGTTTTTGTTAAGTTGTATGAGTTCCTAATGGATCTAGGCCTTTATCACATGTGTAAAGATTTTTCCCCCCCATTCAATTGAATTTTTGTTTTGATGTTTGTCTCTTTTGTTGTACAGAAGCTCTCTAATTTGATAAAATCCCAGCTGTTTATATTTTCTTTCATTTTTTTAGCATCTGTAGATGTTTCCTGAAAGAGGTTTCTGAGCTATAAATCTTGGAGTGATTGCCCATATTTTCCTCTATGTAGTTTATGGATTCAGGTCTTACATTCAAGTCTTTAACTCATTTTGAGTTGATTTTTGTACATGGTGTGAGGAAGTAGTCCTGATTGTCTTTCATATAGTGGTCCAATTTTCCCAAAACCTTTTATTGAAGAGGCTATCCTTTTTCCATTGTATGTTATTTTTTTTCTTGCCCCCTTGTCAAAAATTAGTTGACCATACATGTGTGGCTTTATTTCTGAACATTAAATTATGTTCCATTGGTCAGTGTGTTTGTTTTTATTCCAGTACCATGCTGTTTTAATTATTATGGCTTTGTAATGTAATTTGAAGTTTGGGAGTGAAATACCCCCACTCTCTCTTTTGTTGGTCAGAAGTGCTTTAACTCTTTGAGGTCTTTTTTAATTCCATATAAATTTCAGTAATATTTGCTCTATCTCTTTAAAGAATGCCATTGGAATTTTTATTGGGTTTACATTGAATGGGGGAAATATTGTCCCCTCGTGGGAAATACTTGTGGGAAATACTGTCTCACAGCCAGTTTTAAATAAAATAGGGGTACAAAGGTAAGGAAGATTGAGGTAATAAATTTGGTTAGGAAGGTCTTAGCAAGAAGGCTGTATTTGAATGAAGACCTGAGCTAGGTGGGTGGATGTTGTGAACATTTGAGTGTGTATGTGTGTTTATATTTACATATAAACACATACATATAATCAACTATTCTTTACTTTAGTCCTATGAGGTGATCTCTGCTTTCACCTTCATTAATAGGAACAGAAAAATCAAATACTTTGTCCAAGGTTACATAGGTAGTAAGTTGTGGAATCAGGATTGAGACATTAGCAATATTGTTAAACTATCCTTTTAGATTAACTTCTAAAATCACTTAGTGAGGTTTATACAGGGTAGTGATAACCAACTTAGTAGACTTTATGTGAAAGTAAGTATACAGGACTCAGTTCCTCTTCCTGGGAAGTAAAATACTGGATTCTACCTGTCATCTCCCAGATATGCCTTTAGACATATATCTTGGATCAAGTTAATGGGGCCAGAATGGGCACTTCAGCTGCTGGCAGAGTAGACCTGCTATATATGTAGAAAATGTATTTTGGTGCTTTAAATGCACAAAAGATGCAAGGGGGGCCAGGAAAATTGTTTTAGATGAGTAACATGCAAAAGAAATCTAAACATCATCCTCACTTCTTGAATTTGTATTATTTCTTATCCCACCAACATTACAGTTGGGAATATATAATATTGTACCTTCCATTGAGGTTCAAGATGGCCTCTTCAGCCAGCTCCTAATAGGATAATGAGCTGAAGAGGAAGAATATGAAAGTAGTGTTTAAAAGAGGTAGATTCAGACTATAAGCAGTATATGTTGAGATCCATGAATATTCATCTCATGGTCTGAAACATGATGAAATCAATAAGCACTATAGAGAAGACCCATGTGCCCCTGATTGAACTGAACTGTAAATGTGTCCCCTCTCCATACGCATAGACACACATGTAAATACACACACATTAATTTTTCTCCCTGAGAATAGGGAATATGACTTTCTTCATACCGCATATAATATGTAGTACTAATAATGTTTTTGTATTGAATCTGTCTGGGATTTTTAGGTTATCTTAGATGTTTTACTAAATTCCTAAAGTTAGTTAACACATTTCCCCCTTCAGTGTGCCTTTAGTTTATAAGTAGGCCAGACATCTGCTAGAAAATGCAAGACATAAATGACATAGTTTCATGCTCTGACTGAAAATATTTTCTCTGAATTCTAGTTCTTCATTTTCTCCAGAGACAGTCATCACTACGAGTCAGTCTGGGCTTAAAGATCTAAGTTCCCTACTAAACAGTCCAAAATTACACCTTAGAAATTCTTACAAGACTCTGCCCCAGTTCACCTTTGCTTTTCTTGTTTTGCTCACTAACTTCAGAACCAGAACATTCTTTCCTCACACGGAGGCGCGTATATTTTCTTTCCTTGGACATTGAACCAGCTAGGGGGTGTTTGTTGATTTCCCCATGTTTCAGACCATTGGGCTGCCCCATTTTGGAGGTCCTAAAGTAAGATTCTGATTGAACATATGTATCTTGTTAGCAGTGTTATGACAAATAGCAGCAGCTGTATAAACTAATGGTTCTGTAGCTTCACACAGGGGACTCAATTAACAATGGACCACTGTCAGCATTTAATCCTTTTTACCTCTTGGTTCCTGTGAACTTTTCTATTGGCCATCAGGATTATTTGTACCCACAAACAGAAGAAAATGTCAAATACTACAAGTCAGTTGAACTTCCCTTGGTCTCTAAGGTGATCAGGAGAAGGGCTGGCAATTATAATGACTGCTTTATTGGTCTTGATTAGGAAGACAGTTCATCAAAGTGGCTTGTGACAGAATTTGAGATTCATTTTGCTTTGGGATTGTCTCTGAATTTAATATCTTATCTCTTAAGAATTTGACCTTTAAAGTTTTTGGTAACTGTGGTATGAAACAGCGTGGCAAGGACATAGCTTCTCCTAGAAACAGTCACAGGACACAGACACACTCTTTGAGGACTTTGTCCAGTAGGAGTCTACTCTTGCATATTATTATTTCAAGACATGAGAAATGTAGAAATCTCAAGTGACCTTTTACCTCCTCAGGTAATTTCTTTCTTTGCCAGAAAAAAATTGGGCTCACTGGATGTTCACTTGCAATGGGAAGCTCAGAAAAGCAGAGTTATAACCTTAGAATAACAGTGAACAAAGGCTCATGTTCCAGTTTAAATGTACTTGACATTTGAGCCCTTTGTTTGAAGCCCTTGCTTCAGGTCTATCGGCAGAGGACATCTGAAATTCCTTTGGCTTCCAATCTATGGCAAGTGAACAAGAATGGATGACAAAGGGATATAAAGATAGAGCTCAAACAAGTTGTTGTTAATTCTTTCTTTCACCTAAGAGGGCTAATGAAAAGCTTAAATTACTAAATTCAGACTAGACCATTGTCGCTACTTGCCAAACAGTACATGCTTGTGCGTCTGTCTAATCCATATTTGAAAGCCACAAACAGAAGCACATAATTTGGCAAAACCCCAAAAACATGCCTCGGCACACTTCTGGAGACTCTTCCAAATGACTTATTGATTCAAAAATTTGTGTGTATGTGTGTGTGTGTGTGAGCATGTGCACATGCACATAAGCATACATGCATACTGTCTGGTAGTGGAGGTGCTCAAATCAGAATAAATTCTGCCAACAAACCATGTGTATTATATTTGTTCTGGGAGTTGAAGGACACTTTCACATTTCCAAATTGTAAAAGGCAAAAGAGAAAGGTGTTTATCGTTCAGTTACTTAGGACAGTTAGAAAATCTCATTTTTAAAATTTGTTTTGAGGTTTTTGTTTTTGTTTTTTTTTTTTTTTAAACAGGTGTGTTGTAAATAAAAACTCATTACAAGAAAAATTCTTATGGCCCCATAAAGAAATTTCTTTGGTTAAGAAATAGTCTTTTCTAACCTTTTTACCAAAGTATTTTTCCTTTGTGGTGCTTATGCTAAGGTATAGGAAAGGTGTACTTTTTAAACAAGCACGTAACCCGAATTTAATCAATAATACTAGAAGATATTCAGAAGGCAGCTACGTGAAGTTTATATTAAGAAAACAAGATGTGAGCTGGGCACGGTGGCTTGTGCCTGTAAGCTTCAGCCTATGCAGTGGCCGGGGCTAGGGATCGCAGTTCGAGTCCCGCCTTGGGGCCCGTAGCAAGACCTAGTCCAAAAAAAAAAAAAAAAAAG